>ML370396.1:121209-179478 GCA_005239525.1 Nicotiana knightiana | reverse complement strand
GAGTTATGAAACGGCTTGATAATTTCCTATGTGTTGAGGTCCCGCGTGGTGGGGATGTTATGTGAGCAGGATAGCACCTGAGATCTAGAGTGTGTATATATATATATATATATATATACACACTCTAGATCTCAGGTGCTATCCTGCTCACATAACATCCCCACCACGCGGGACCTCAACACATAGGAAATTATCAAGCCGTTTCATAACTCGTACGTCACAACCACAATAACATATAAATTCAACGAAGACGGAACAACACCCGCTATTCTAATACCTCTCCATGAAAAGTGCTCTACTAAAAGGAACATGCCTAGCTTATACGGAGCCCATAATCATATTTATATCCATCCACAAACATCGAGCCACCTTGCTCACACCAACTAAGTTAATAGCTTTTGCCTGGGTTCACATTAACCCATCTTCCCTCATAATACACGAGAATAACCATCATCACCGGGAATAACACCCCATAATCCATAATCAACTGAACCAAACGCCCTCCAGTCATAAATTCTTAATTAAGCAATATTGCATTTCTTATTACTCAGTCCAAATATGAAATCCATCAAGTGACTACATGTCACCCTTTATACAATCTTTTCGCGGTCATGCTTCCACAACCTTCCACACAAGGCGACAAGTCTGCCCATTCATCA
Organism: Nicotiana knightiana; assembly: GCA_005239525.1. Taxonomy (NCBI): domain Eukaryota; kingdom Viridiplantae; phylum Streptophyta; class Magnoliopsida; order Solanales; family Solanaceae; genus Nicotiana; species Nicotiana knightiana. The sequence continues at coordinate 178,819 of ML370396.1, read as the reverse complement.
CACCGACCACACTAAGGCCGCAAAACACATCGAGAACCCATGACCATGGTACAAAGCCTCTCTCACCAAATATCAATCTCAGGTGACACTGAAGATAGTACCAGCTTACTCTGAACTTTCAAATCACTTTATCTTGCTCTTTCGAGCTCATGACGTCCTTATAAGAATCGGACCTCAATCTCGATTCTTACTCCCAGTTACATACCGCTTCCCGCACCTAACATACCAACATGAGGTAGCGCAAGAATTCCACCATAACTTCTGAACCACCAATAAGGTGAACACTTCATCATATAGAAACATTTTACTTAACTCGATTCAAGAGTACCATCTCAACACACGAGTGAATTCCCATTATCACCCAATCATGCAAATCCTTAAGTAGTAGTCTATACCACCATAACCCTTTCGGGGTCCGCCTACACCTGACAGGCCATAACACTCAAATGTTCCCACATGAGATCCATTACGACCGCCGACAAGCCCCACACAAACTGGCACAAACCACATGCATAACTAAATCACATCAAAGGAATCAATCACTGCCGCAAATGTGCCATTTCAACCGTGGCTAATCAATCTATCTTCTTTTAATCATCATTAATTGCCTCAGGAACAATAACAACTTCCTTCAACCTATAGAAAACTCAACCCTCACTCATCCCGAGTGACCTTGATTCACAAGACTATGCTGCCCAAATCCCGCAACCCGTATCATACCCTTCTGATAATCTTTTCTTCAATCCGGAGTCTATTCCTCTCACTCCTCCAATATTATCTTCTATGATGAAACATATCATAGAGAATTCCAACCGTCCTCATTTTTCTCAGAGATTACCCTGCAAAATCTCGATTCTCGATCATACTGCTGCTTGAAATCCTTAATTTCCGCATTCTTTAACTTTTTAACTCACTAGGACAACTATCGAGAGTCACCCACTCTGACTGGCCCCGAATACAATCAACCCCCAAGGCTCTCCAAGCACAGGAACACCTTTTTCAATGAAATACGGGACTGTGTCACTACCATTACAACTCGCCCATGCCTTAAGCACAAATTCTGAATCTTCCAAAGCCTAACCCTGATTTGACAGGGCCAACTTTGCACAAATCCACCAAACCCCATGTACAATAAGAATTTTACTCCTTTCCCTTAGCTGAAACAACTTTCCAACATGCCGACAATTCTCAACCCTATGAGAAGACAACCCTACAGCCCTACTGCAGATGGTGGGACTCCCCCACTTAGCCCGAAGCAACTCTTTGCACCACCCTAGACCCTGCTGAGACCCTTTCTTCTTTGATAACACGATCCCTGCCAACCACATTCCTCAATACTTCCTCTCAATACTCCGACCCCACGCAACCGAAGAAACCATAGCACCGACAAACCTAACACATTCCATTCGATCAATGACGACGACTACACGTCACAGGTGCATATCCCCATCTCACTGGAAGACACCCTGTCTTACTACCTTATCAATCTCAACCCCTGTCTATGTTCACTTTAACAAAATATTTGATTCTTCACTTCTATTTTTATAGTTTTATGGATTACCTAAAATTATGGTTTCGAACCTTTTATTTTAGGGCCAGATCTGTTTGATTATATGTTCTGTGAATATATTCCCGTCTATGTTCATCCTATAAAGCATGTGACTCTTGCCTTTTATCTCTGCTGATTTTATGGTTTTACCTAAAATTAGGGTTTCAAATCTTTTACAGAGATTTTTACTCTTTCCTTTCTCGTATGGTACTGATATTTTCCTTATTATGTTCGATTTACCTTGTGCTCATTATTTCTTTACTTTATTTTGCCTGGTATCTGACTGTTGATTGATTTTAATATGATGCTTTCCTCATTTTGAGTAGTACTCGCCTGATTACTCGCTATTATGCATGTTAATTGATAGAAATCTGACGTAAATTGATTATGAGTTTAACGTCTTTACTCATTTGTGTATGTTTGATTTCTTCCCTTATCTGTCTTGCTAATCGAATACTTATTTTATGCTCATTGTTTCTGGTCTTGACCGGCTGAACGCCAAGGCCAAGTGATTCTGGAACTTAACTACTGTAGCATATTTCCTTACTTTCTTGCTTAACTGGTAAGCCCTGATCCCTTGTCATTTCATTCTGCATGTTTTCATAATCAGTGTTACTTGAACAACATGTCTTGAACCTTACTTTCAACATGATTCTACCTTTAATTCTCCTATGACTCTCTTCTAATATTATGGTTAATATTGTTAGTTTAATATTAGCTATTTTTGAATAATATGAATCCTCCTACAAGCTAGCTTAATGTTTAACTTGTTTCATGCACTATTAGCTGATCTTGCACTTGTTCTGAACTAGCATCTTTATGATACCATTAACTTGAAATTGGTTCATTAATCCTAACCTAATATATTTCTAAGGTTACTTAATGTGTCCTGCTCGCTTAGTATAATTAGGTCTCTTTGAAGCTATGTACTTTGCAAACTTTGATGTATTCTGAATGCCATTCTGTGTTCTAAACCTTGTTTCTTCTGAAATCAAACTGTTTTGAAATCTGCCCCTACTTCCTTTCTATATGCTGATTTTTGAAACCTCCACTCTTAGTCCTATAGGTTCTCAACCACCCCAGTGTGAGCACTGCTCAGGGTCCGCACGAGACTCCTGTGAACTCTGACACACCAGGAATTGGTTCCCAATCTCTTGTGAGCTGTCTTCTCAATGTGTGGTTCTGGTGTGAGAATTGCCCCAGTTCTCTGAGGCTCTTGGTAACTTTGACACATAAGAAACCTAGTCTAATGTGATATGGGTGAATCACTAAGCTGTGCCTCAAAGTTGTTATGGTTGAAAGGCGTGGTTCCCAGATTTATTTGGGCCTAATGAAGGCTCCCTATAGTATATCTTATTACTATTGTATAATTCATTTGCTATTCTGGTGTGTAATAAATTTGTAATAGACATATTCTAGGGATATTTAGTAAAGTTGGGGGGTTTTCTTATTTCCTTTTGTTAAACTGGGTAGAAATCCTGCCAATTGGGTTTTAGTTATGCTGTTAGTCCTGTTCATTTGGTAAAAATTGTATGAGTTCTATATTTGTGCTTAGAAATCCTGCTTATAGGACATTCATTGATGTTATTAATTGTGAGTTCTATATTTGCATCATTAGAGATCCTGCCTATAGGGTTGATATTGTAATGGCATTAGAAATCCTTCCCATAGGATCTATCAATATATCTAACTGACGTGCATTAGCAATCATGCCTATAGGATCCCACTATTTGATTTAATTATTTTCTAGTACGTGTACAATTCCTGCATTCATTACTGCTCACTATATGTCATGCCTATACGGTTAAATAAATTCAATAATAGATACCATGCCTGTAGGACTAAAATCAGTTTCAACCCTAGAAATCAGGCCTATAAGATCAAAAAAATCAATTCAGATAATTAGAAAGCATGCCTATTGGACTAAAATCAGTGCTACACCTAGAAATCATGTCTATAGGTCTGTAACTATTAAACTTGTAGAAATCATGGCTATAGGATTCCATAAATTTGTTCTGAATTCAATCTCCAGTGTCAATCACTTAGGCAATATACCTGTAGGACTTAATAATAATTTTGGGTTTACATTTGTGATGTATTACTGCCTGAAGTGCCCAAATTATATTTAATAAAATTAGTAGGCAAACAACAGGTCTTAACCCTCGCCTTAATAAAACTGCCCCTGCACTCTGTTTTCTCACGTAGATATCCTGCCTATAGGACTTTAAGGTTAATAAAGTTTGCTGATTTGATTGTGTGTATTATCTATTTTATGTGTGGAGGTCAATATGAGCCTACATTTGATTTTCATCTGAAAGTCCTAATTGCTTTTTCTTGTTACCTAGATTTTACATTTTTGAGCAACATAGGCTGGGTTTAGAACTATCCCAAATAGAGGTCCTAATACATCCAGGGCCATAGATAAGGGATGAGTAGTGCACGCATAGGGAACGAGCTAGAATCAACTAGAACGCTTAAGTAACAGCTTAAAGATAGTAATCAGGTAGTAAGGAGATGATAGTGCGTGTGCGAAGTACTCTGAGTAACACCCCGACTTGAGCGAGTTACAAAGTATTACACGGGGTGATCCTATAGGCTAAAAAACTCAGGACTCCCCTTTTTTTATTCCTGTTTTAAAATAAATCGAGTACTTTATTTGACCAAATTGATTTCTTGCCCTCAGTCTAATTCGCGTAATTTAAGTTAGGCCGGGACCCACCGTTGTGGACCTCGAGGGGTGCCTAACACCTTTCCCTCGAGGTAACTTGAGCCCTTACCCGATCTCTTTGTGATGTAAACTGGTAATATGAGTTACCTTCTCTAGGTGACCTAACGCATCTTACTCCGTTAGGTGGCGGCTCTCTCAATTCCAATTCCCAACCCTCTCAAAATAGGAGTTGTCCAAAAAATGTCGAAACCCGATTTCAAGAGAAAAAGGGGGGCGCGACAGCATGGCTACTCTGCTGGGGATATTTTTAGGCTCTAACCATAACGAACCTGTTTTATGAATTAGTCTTTAAACATGTCTTTATTATTCCATTAATACTTGCACACCCCTTCCCCATTCCACTCTATGTGAATTTATTTGCCTATCTTCATCCATTTATGATATCTCTTCCTTGTTTATTACTTTTTACTATGGAAACTGACTTGTCTCTTTGTTTTCCTTCCTAAATGCCTTTACAATTATTAAATACCGCATTTTATCATTTTTCATCGTGTAAATACTTGACAACGTGTTATTTTCTTTTTACATAAATCATGCTCAACATCATATTCCCCTCGTGCGTAATTAATACCATAGCAACACTTAATGAGTGTTTGCGCTCTTCCTATATCACTCTTCTTGAATTTGGAAAGGCTTATTTGCGGTAAAACTAGTCGATTAGCGGTGCAGTCGACGGTTCCGTGCCTTTCCCTCTCAAGTTGTCCGCTTGAGGGTACTAGTCTAGATCTATATAGAAACCTTACTCTGGTTATAACTGTACATGCATTATGGTCAAACCTAGTCTAGGTTAATATGTTGTCCGCATATTAACCCTTTAAGTAAAGCCTTGTCCAAAGTCCACCAAGGTTTTCATAATCCCAACGGACGCAACCACGATCTGTGCATTATTTGGAGAAATAAATGCCGATATGTTAATCGTTAATGTATAAATAGTCAAATCCAGAGGGGGAAAGGGTATAACCTTGTTTATTTTGTAGAAAATGAGGCACGAAGCCCCTAGGTTCGGCATGGTCCGAGATATACCACCGTTATTGCTAGATTGGTGGGAGGACCTTCCGTCCAGTGACAAAAATCATGTGAAAAGGGTCCTTGGAAACTTACCTTCCTTATTAGACATCCAAGCAAACAACATGTTGATTGAAGCTGCTACTATGTTTCGGGACAAAGAAAGGGCTGTATTCCTTTTTGGCAACATAGAAATGACTCCTCTTTTGGAGGAAATAGGGGGATTCGCTTGACTACCTTGGGACACTCCTGGTTTATTGGTACCGCAAAATCGCACCCCCAGGGGTTTCTGAAAATGATGGGCTTAAGAAAGAACGATGAATTGATATGTTTGAAGAAGTCCTACATAACTTTTGACTTCCTTTATGAACGATACGGACACAGCAAATCTTACCGTATCTTCATGAAGAGTTCTCCATCACCTCCCAGGGTTGGATTCATCGCAAGGTTTTCGTGTTCATCGTATGCTTTTTGGGTATGATAGTGTTTCCAAGAAAAATGGAAGCAAAACGGACATGATTCACACCAGACTGGCAATGGTAACCAAAGCCTTAATGGAGGGAATCAAGGGACAAACGTACAATATTTTTCCTATGATTATAGCAAAAATATATCGGGCTTTGGAGCTTTCCCAGAAAGGGTTCAAACATTTCGAGGGTTGCAATTTGCTGCTACAGATTTGGTTGCTAGAACATCTCCAGAGAGGCTAATTTCGCCAAGAATTTCCATGAAGACCATGGAATGATCACATAGCTTTCCATCACCCCAAAAGAATGACCTTTATCCCAGAAAGGTTTGCTCAATCAGAGAATGCTACTAAATGGGTACAATTTTTTAACAATTTGACCGAGGACCAGGTTCATTGGATGTTCGAGTGGTTCCATACTAGTGAATTCATCATCAGATCCAGGGATGTTCCATATTTGGTGTTGATCTGGTTAAGGGGCATACAACTCTATGTTCCTATCAGGGTCATGAGACAAGCTGGTAGAAAACAAGTCATACCGCGAGTCTCCAAAATGAGTCATTACAGAGCATATTTTAAATATGATGACATCCTGTACAAATGTGAAGCTCAACACGTGTCACTTGAAGGTCATTGTGGAAAAGGACACCATCAAACAAAATTGATACCACGCATGGCATGTGTATTTCTACCCATCATGGTTGGACGATAGCATAGCAGGAATAGTCGAGCCAGGGGTCGATCGAGAAAACAAAGTCTTAGATAAAGTTGCTGAAGCACAGGTGAAGTATAACAGACTGTGCAAAAGAGTTCACAAGTCCGAGATCGAGCATTTGGAACAACACAAGATCGATATGAAGGCAATCAATAAATGGAGGGAAATGGCTACTAGGTCAACGGAAAGGCTGGAGTATCTGGAGCAGGGTTTAATGGAGTTAGAGGGGAAGATGAGGAAAAGAGTCATAGACTGTCAGAATGCCGAGGGTAATGAAGGTGGAAATCTATCAAGGGCATACCTACTACTGGACATGCGCGACCTGGGGAGCCTGATCAATGGAGCCAAGAAAGCCAAACCTGGAGAAGGTCCTTCTGGGACCAAGTAGATTAGGTTTATTTTGTTTTAGAATTACTTTTCAAATGTAATAAGGCAAACACCATTAGTGACTTATTTATTTATTGTCATTTTAGATTCGTCTTATTTATCACGTTAATGAAATGATGCAATTATTGGCTTTAAATTTTTCCAAATCTACTTGTCTCTAGGCCAACCTTGGGAACAACAAGGCTCCCAAATTAGGACGTGAATTTACATTTCCGCAATATGTTTAATTATTCCCATTCCCCAAAGTTGGTTCACACATACTGGCATCATCAGCATACCACACCAGATCCAAAGGCCCTCCACCTCCTCCTCCTCCATGTAATCCGAAAAGAAAAGGAAAAGCTAAGATGGACGATATGAGTGATTTCAGGAGAGACGATTCTACGCATGCTGGAAAATTCCGATGGTCGGAGTACTGCGGAACCAAATGATTTGGTCTTACGGCTGGAAAAGAAAATACTTGAATTGCAAGGGGAGCTCGAGCAGGTCCGCAACTTGGAAAACCTCTCCCTCACCCTAAACGTCCCAGATATCAACCAACGAAAAACCCAAAACCAAGAACCTCCTCAAAGCACACCAAACCAACGTCCACAAAATCCTCCCGCACCCCACCAATATGCAAAACCTCCCCAAAATCCTAACCCTTTACCCATACATACACCCTCTTAACACCAGTATCTCCCGACTAAATATTCACAAACCACTTATCAACCTCCTCAGAATACCCTATAGCCTATCCCGATCCTCAAAATTAACCATGATCACCATTATACCCAAACCCCCGTCATTCATCAAAACAATCCCATATATGTGGAAACCATTTCCCACTCTACTCAACCAATCTCATATACACCAAAATCTGCCGAGAAGGACCTGCTCATTAAGAACATGACAGAGGAGCTCAAGAAGCACACAAACCGAGTCCAGGGTGTTGAAGGAGGCAAAGGGATCGAAGGACTAAATAATGAGGACCTGTGCATTCACCCAGAAGTGGAACTGCCAGAGGGATACAAACCTCCTAAGTTCGAAATGTTTAATGAAACGGGTGACCTAAAAGGTACATTTGAGAACATAATGTGACAAGCTCGTAGGGGTTGGAAAGGACGAAAGGATTCACATGAAGTTGTTCATGAGAAGCCTCACTGGAGACGCCTTATCTTGGTACATAAGTAAGAATCCCAAGAAATGGGCTAATTAGGTAAGTATGGAATCAGACTTCATGGATAGATTCAGGTTCAATACAGAAAATACACCGGATGTCTTCTACATACAGAACCTCAAGAAGAAGCCAACAGAGACTTTCCGCAAGTATGCTACTCGATGGAGGTCAGAATATGCAAAGGTTAGGCCGGCATTGGAAGAAGAGAAAATGAACAAATTCTTCGTCAGGGCCCCGGATCCATAATATTATGAGAGGTTAATGGTCATCGAGAATCATAAATTCTCCGATATCATCAAACTCGGGGAAAGGATTGAAGAGAGGATACGTAGGAAGCCCTGTGGGTTCGGTCACAATTCAATAAAATTTCCTTTTTTCCAACTATCAAAAACTGGGGTAAAATTTTGAGGAGGACCCTCAAAATTCCAAAGCATGTTCAGCCAACAACGACGTACAGAATATCCTGAAGGTCACTCAATTAACTGGGGTAGGATTTTGAGGAGGACCCTCAAAATTTTATGGCAAAGGAAGTTGTAATATCTCTAATAAACTCACAGATCCTCGGGCGGAGTGGAGCAGATCAAGCGGACAAAGACACCGACCAACCTCCCCCACAAAACTCATGAATTTTCTTTGGATGCGGGAAAAGGCCATCATCATAGGCATCGTCTCAACAATACAACTTCTATACCCAACAGCTAAGAATACTTCACTTTTACTCATACATTTGCATAAGGTTAAGCATTGCATTCTCCTTGCATGAGGCTAAGCCCTGCCTCCCCATTTTGAATAAGGCTAAGAATTGCCTTCTATTTGCATGAGACTAAGCCTTGTCTCAATTCCTGCATGAGGCTAACCCCTTCCTCCCCGTTTTACATAAGGCTAAGCATTGCCTTATCCTTGCACGAGATTAAGCCCTATCTCAATCCTTGCATGAGGCTAAGCCCCGCCTCCCTATTTTGCATAAGGCTAAGCATTGCCTTCTCTTTGTATGAGACTAATCCTTGTCTCAATTCCTCGATGAGGCTAAGCCCTGCCTCCCTACTTGCATAAGGCTAAGCATTGCCTTCTCCTCGCATGAGACTAAGCCCTGTCTCAATCCTTGCATGAGGCTAAGCTCTGCCTCCCCATTTTGTGTAAGGTTAAGCTTTGCCTTCTCCTTGCATGAGACTAAGCCCAGTCTCAATCCTTGCATGAGGCTAAGCCCTGCCTACCTATTTTGCATAAGGCTAAGCACTGCCTTATATTTGCATGATACTAAGCCTTGTCTCAATCCTTGCATGAGACTAAGACCTGCCTCAATCCCGCATGAGGCTAAGCCCTGCCTCCCTATTTTGCATAAGGATAAGAATTGCCTTCTCCTTGCATGAGACTAAGACTTCTCTCAATCCTTGCATGAGACTGAGCACTGTCTCAATCCTTGCGTGAGGCTAAGCCCTGCCTCCCTATTTGCATAAGGCTAAGCGCTGCCTTCTTTTTGCATGAGACTAAGCCCTGTCTCAATCATTGCATGAGGCTAAGCGCTGCCTCCCCATTTTGCATAAGGCTAAACACCGCCTTCTCTTTGCATGGGACTTAGCACTGTCCCGAATCTTGCACGAGACTAAGCATTGTCTCTCTTTGCATAAACAAAGATATTGCTCTATCCTAAGCCTTGCGTTATTCTATTCTCTCGGGCTAAGCTCTGCCCTTAACTTTATGCAATACTAAGCTCTGTCTTGTTATCACCTTTAGCATCATCTCTCTGCACCTCATGGACTTAAATATATCCAACTTATCCGAAGGCGTCATAGTTTGAAGGCATCATCCTCATAGCCAGAAGACATTATGCCATGGGCTAAGGATCTCTCAAATCTTGCGCATCATTATTCAAATGCATCATGGTTCAGAGGCACCATTCTCGTGGCCTGAGAACATCATTTCATGGCCTGCGAATCCCTTACCATACAATTCATGGCTCATGACATTATGGTCTAGGGACTTCATCCTCACCGTCCAAAGACAGTCTTCATGGTCCAAAGGGAATTTTCATCATGTCTAAGTTTATGCAATAATTTATACAGATGTGCTTGCAGTCTATTTTTGTAAACTTGTAGGTGATCCAGAAAGAAAAGTTATCCCAACAGGACCAATCCCGCTCTGGTTCCCATCCACATCCTTCAAAGTATTTCAAACATGACCATTCATTATCCGTTACCTAGTCCCATTTACCCATAACCATTTGGAACCCTAATTAACCCTACCCGGAACATTCTGTCTGCTCTTGCAACGACTCCAATCGTTTACTCCATCATTGGATCGAGAACTACACACGAACTGATTACTGTAAAACTAGGGATATGTAGGCAGCTCAGAAGCCGGAGTGCGTCCTATATCTTTTCCAATCACTCTATTCGGTAAAAATTGGTCATCATGTCTTTACCCGACAACTCTTTCATCCTTCCCGGTTAAAGTGGAGCCTTAGGGTTGATACCCAATTTTTCCTCATATTTCTCAAAATACATATATACCTTCAAAATAGTGCATAAGCATCATCAAGTATTTTTCCATAATTTTTTATAATTTTTAAAGGTTTTTAATCAATTTATTCTTGCATTTTTACTATATAAATAATTGTTAATTGCATCACAAGTAATTTTATAATGATTTGTTATTTAATTTTCATCATATATATCTATATTAAGCTTTAAATATTTTTGATATATTTGCATCCTAAGGCTAAAATTGCATATTTTTCAATAATACTCCATATATATGCATAATTACATTATTTATACAGAAAATGAATTTTTATATTTTTATAATGTTGAGTAATTATTTTAAATCATTTTCATGCACTAATGACATTTTTTTTACTATTAATAATTTTTGTATAAATTATTTTACTGATTTAATTGGGTATTTAAAATCTAGCCCTTTTTCTTAATTAATTTTGGACCTAACCCAATTATCCCAGCCCAATTACACCAACGCAATACCCTAATACCCAATACCCAATACCCAAATACCCATTAACCCAATCCCTGTACCTGTTTAAAACCCGACCCAACACCTCTAAATCAGGACCGTTGATCTCTAAAATCAACCGTCCACAATCCTCCCACCCCTTTAACTAACCTAACCCTAAACACTTCCACCGATCTGCCGTCACCAAACACTCACATCTTCCTCCCCCCTCTCTTCTGAAACCCTAGCACCGCAATCCCCATTCCCATTTGATTCCGACCCATAAATTGAATCACTCGGTGATTCCTTACCTTATCTGGCCCCCTTTCCTCACCGGCTACCCATTTTTTGTGTTACCTAATTTTCTTACCTCAAATGGAAAGAAGATCTTGTAGAGATCTAACCCAGGGTGGTTCAAATCTCTAACCTACTGATTGTTTCCATCTATATTCATCAACTTTTCTGTGTAAGTACGAATATATTTCGTATCTTTCACTGATTCTTACTTAACCCTAAGGTTAGGGTTTTTAGATCTTTCTGATTCAAACCAAAACTGTTTTTAACCTTTTTATTATGTTATTCCGTATAAATCTGCTTATTTTTTGTTAAATCTTTTCACTTACCCAATTTAGGGTTTCAAATATTCTTAATCGAACATGAACTGGTTCAGTTCTATGAATAACCTCTATCTATGTCCACTTTAACAAAATATTTCATTCTTTACTTTTGTTTTTATCAATTTTATGGCTTACCTAAAATTATGGTTTTGAACCTTTTATTTTCGTTCCAAATCTGTTTGATTATGTGTTCTGTGAATATGTTCCCGTCTACGTTCATCCTATAAAGAATCTGACTCTTGCCTTTTATCTCTGTTGATTTATGGTTTTACCTAAAATTAGAGTTTTGAAATCTTTTACTGAGATTTTTACTCTTTCCTTTCTCGTACGTTAATGATATTCTCCTTATTCTCTTCGATATACCTTGTTCTCATTATTTCTTTACCTTATTTTTCCTAGCATCTGACTGTTGATTGATTTTTATATGATGCTTTCCTTATATTGAGTGGTACTCGCCTGATTACTCGCTATTAGGCCTGTTATTGACCGAACTCTAACTTAAAGTGATTATGAGTTTAACGTCTTTCCTTATTTGTGTATGTTTGATTTCTTCCCCTATCTGTATGCTAATTGAATACTATTTAAACCCTTTCCCCTCTTCCTTTTAGACAGGACTGGAACTCTCGTATTCTCACTAAAACTTAGTTCTTTTACTCTGATTCTGTGCTCATTGTTTCTTGGCCGGCTGAAAGCCAAGGCCAAGTGATTTTGGAACCTTAACTGCTGCAGCATATTTACTTGCTTAACTGGTAAGCCCTAATCCCTTGTCGTTTCATTCTCCATGTTTTTATAATCAGTGTTACTTGAACATCATGTCTTGAACCTTACTTTCAGTATGATTCTACCTTTTATGCTCCTATGACTCTCTTCTAAACTTATGGTTAATACTAATAGTTTAAGATTAGCTATTATTGAATAATATGAATCCTCCTATAAGCTAGCTCAGTGTTTAACGTGTTTCATGAACTATTTGCTGATCTTGCACCTATTCTGAACTTAGCATCTTTATGATACCATTAACTTGAAATTGGTTCATTAATCCTAACCTCACAGATTTCTAAGGTTACTTAATGTGTCCTGCCCAACTTGTTCAACCAAACTATTTTCCTTAACATGCTTATGTGATTAAGCAATGGTTTTCCTAAATGTCAGCACGCTCTCTTAGTATAATTAGGTCTCTTTGAAGCTATGTACTTTGCAAACTTTGCTGTTTTCTGAATGCAATTCTGTGTTCTAAACCTTGTTTCTTCTGAAATCAAACGGTTTTGAAATCTGACCTACTTCCTTTTTATATGCTGATTTTTAAAACCTCCACTCTTTGTCCTTTAGCTTCTCAACCACCCCAGTGTGAGCACTGCTCAGGGTCCGCATGAGACTCCTATGAACTCTGACACACTAGGAATTGGTTCATAATCTCTCATGAGCTATCTTCTGAATGTGTGATTCTGGTGTGAGCATTGCCCTTGGACCTTGAGGCCCTTGGGAATTTTGACACATCAGAAACCTGGTTCTAATGTGCTATGGGTGAATCACTATGCTGTGCCTCAAAGTTGTTATGGTTGAAAGGCCTGGTTCCCAGGTTTATTTAGGCCTAATGAAGGCTCCCTATAGTATATCTTATTACTATTGTATAATTCATTTGTTATTCTGGTCTGTAATAACTTTTTAATAAACAGATTCTGGGGACATTTAGTAAAGTTGGGGTTTTTTTTTATTTCCTTTTGTTAAACTGGGTAGAAATCCTGCCTATAGGGTTTCAACTATGCTGTTAATTCTATTCATTTGGTAAAAACTGTAAAAGTTCTATATTTGTGCTTAGAATTCCTGCCTATAAGACTTTCATTGATGGTATGAATTATGAGTTCTATATTGCATCATGAGAGATCCTGCCTATAGGGTTGATAATATTATGGCATTAGAAATCCTGCACATAGGATCTATCAATATGTCTAACAAACGTGCATTAGAAATCATGCCTATAGGATCCCACTATTTTATTTAATTGTTTTCTAGCAATGTGTACAATTCCTGCATTCATTACTGCTCACTAGATGTCATGCCTATATGGTTAAATAAATTCAATAATAGATACCATGCATGTAGGACTAAAATAAGTTTCAACCCTAGAAATCAGGCCTATAAGATCAGAAAAATCAATTTAGATAATTAGAAAGCATGCCTATTGGACTAAAATCAGTGCTACACCTAGAAATCATGTCTATAGGTTTGTAACCATTAAACTTGTAGAAATCATGCCTATAGAATTCTATTAATTGGTTCTGAATTAAATCGAGATTGTCAATCACTTAGGCAATATACCTGTAGGACTTAATAATAATTCTGGGTTTATATTTGTGATGTATTACTGCCTGAAGTGCCCAGATTATACTGAATAAAATCAGTAGGCAAACAACATGTCTTAACACTCGCCTTAATAAAACTGCCTCTGCACTCTGTTTTCTCACATAGACATCCTGACTATAGGACTTTAAGGATAATAAAGTTTGCTTATTCGATTGCGTACATTTGCTGTTTTATGTGTGGAGGTCAGTATGAACCTATATTTTATTTTTATCAGAAAGTCCTAATTGCTTTTTCTTGTCGCCCAGATTTTACATTTTTTACCAACATAGGCTGGGTCTAGAACTATCCCAAATAGAGGTCCTAATACCTCCAGGGCCATAGATAAGGGAAGGGTAGTGCACGCATAGGTAACAAGCTAGAATCAACTAAAACGCTTAAGTAACAACTTAAAGATAGTAATCGAGTAGTAAGGAGATGATAGTCCGTGTGCTAAGTACTATGAGTAACACCCCGACTTGAGGGAGTTACAAAGTATTGCACGGGGTGATCCTATAGGCTAAAAAACTTTGGACACCCCATTTTTTATTCCTGTTTTAAAATAAATCGAGTACTTTATTTGTCCAAATTTCTTTATTCCCCTTAGACTAATTCGCTTAATTTAAGTTCGGTCGGGGCCCATTGTTGTGGACCTCGAGGGGTGCCTAACACCTTCCCCTCGAGGTAACTTCAGCCCTTACCCGATCTCTGGTGATGTAAACTGGTAAAGAGATTTATCTGCTCCAGGTGCCCTAACGCACCTTAATCCGTTAGGTGGCGACTCTCTCAATTCAAATTCTTACCCTCTCAAAATAGGAGTTGTCCCAAAAATGTCGAAACCCGATTTCACGAGAAAAAGGGGGCGCGACACTTAGAAGACATAGTTGGCCCCTCACTGGCCTGTGCCGCAACAACCGGCTAAACTACTCTAACTGGCTGAGCTGCTGGAGTATGATACTGGGGAGCCATCTGCTCCGGAGTGTGAGTGGCAGGAGTTTATGCTGCTCCTCCAGCCTGAGAGACGGCTAGTTCCATAGGAAATGTGGCAGTGTGGGCCACACTCTCTATAAGTCCCACCAAACATACCAAAGCATCCTGAAGCACAGGGTTGAAATGAACCCTTCTGGAACCTATGTTGGACCGGCATGAATAGTCTGGGCTAAGCCCTTCCCCTACCTTGGCCTCTAGCACGACCTCGGCCTCGACGTCTACCCCCCTCCCCCGTAAGAGCTGCCGCTTGAGGCTCTGGCTGCTGCTCAGCTGAAGAAGCGGTACATGTTCTCGCCATCTGTGAGAGAATAAGAGTAGAAAAGTCCGATCAGTATTCAGAAAACAAAATTTCATGACAGAGAAGAATAATAGTGAAATTTGTTCCTAAACTTTATAGTCTCTGAGAGATAAGTATAGCCGTCTCCGTACCAATCCCCCAGAGTCTATTAAGCTTGCTCATGAATTATGAGACCTAGGCAACCTAGTTCTTTAATACCAACTTGTCACGACCCGAAATTCCCACCGTCGGAACCTGATGGCATCTAACATTCCACTTGCTAGGAAAGCCACGTTAGAGTATTATTAAAATAATTCTATTACAATTTGGTAATTAACAGTAAATAAACTATAAAGAGTGTGGAATATTATAACAATTTCATCATTTATCACTACCCGGATCCGGTGTCACAATTCTTGGGCATTCTAGAATTTACTATAAATACAAGTCGGAAAGAAGTACAGTTGTTTGAATAAAAGAAACAGTAAAAAGGAAAAGATAGACGGGGACTTCAAGGTCTGTGAACGCCGAAAGATCTACCTTGAGTCTCCGGATAATGCGTCCAATATCCAACTCTTAATCAACCAGATCCGGTGCCAAAATCGGCACATAAAGTGTAGAGTGCAGTATCAGTACATCCGAACCCATGTACTGATAAATGTCGAGCCTAACCTCGACGAATTAATGACGAGGCTAAGACAAGACACCTACAATCCAACCTGTACAGTTTAACAGTGTATATGCAAGTAACAGTAAAGAACTAAATAGGTAATATCGGGAGGGGAAAACATGCTGAGGAGAAATACGAGATACATAATTACAATATAAAGATAAATTGAACAGTAAATATACTAGGAAACAACAAGAATCCATGAACACAATAAAGGAAAAGTGCACGGCATCACCCTTTGTTCTTTTACTCTAACCATCACCATTATTAATAGAAACGACACGGCATCACCCTTCGTGCATTAGCTCTCATAACATGGCACGACATCACCCTTCGTACATTACACTCAAAATATGTGTAAGGACCCGGTCGGTCGTTCCATGAGATTATCCCTGTTCCCCCCATTTATGCTTTATCATATATTTCTTAGCATGTTTATGTTGTCCTGGGTCGTTTAGTTTGGGTTCGGAGTGGTCGTGGTGAGAACAGAGGCACTTAGCATCTTAAAGTATATTAATAATTGAAAAGTCAAATTGGGAGTTGACTTATAGGTAAACGACCCAGGAATGTAGATTTTATGGCTCAGATAGCTTCGCTAGGTGATTTGGTACATTGGAGTGTGTTCGGAATGATGTTTCGATGTCCGGTGTAGAATTAGGCTTGAATTGGCGAAAGTTAGTTTTTGGCGATTTCTGGTCGGCAGTGGAAAATAGGCTATAGGGGGGTCGGAATGGAATTTCGACAGTTGGAGCAGGTTCGTAATTTCATTTTGGATATCTTTGAAAATTTTCAAGTCAATCGGATGTGTTTTGTTTGGTTTCGGCATCATTGGAGAAATTTAGAAGTTTTAAAGTTCATAGGTTTGAATTTGATATAATTTTGGTATTTTGTGTTGTTTTTGGTGTTTTGAAGGCACGACTAAGTTTTAATGAGGCTATGGGGTGTGTTGGTACATTTTGTTGGGGGCTTGAGGGGCTCGGTATTGATTTCGGATGGTTAGAAGAGGTTCAGACTTAGGAATTTGTAGCATATAGCTGCTGGTGTGAATCTACTGGTGTGGCCGTACCTGCGGATGGGGAGCAACAGATGCGATGCCGCAGGTGCGAAGGTCCTTTCCCAGGTGTGAAAAGAGGCTAGGGAGGAGAAATCCGCAGGTGCGAATAATTGGCCGCACCTGCGAAGCCGTAGGTGCGGAAAAGGGACCGCATGTGTGAGAATTGTACTGTTAGTGGGATTTCACAGGTGCGAACCTGGGACCAAAGGTGCTGGTCCGTAAGTGCGAGGAATTGTCCGCAGGTGTGGATTAACTGGGCAACACGCCGCAACACTATACATATTGGATCGGGCTACACACTGTAGCAGATATAGCGCTTGGGCTGAAGGAGCCCCTCTAAGAGTTTGTACACCCCCAGTGAGTGCAGTCGACTATTATACGGATCAGGCTACACGCCGCAACAATATAGGTATTTTATATATGGATCAGGTTGCATGCCGCAGCAGTATATATATATATATATATAATAGTGGAGCGGGCTGACCGCCGCATCACTTGTGTGTGTTTATGGTACTTGCTGAGTACGAATGTTAAGTGAGAGCATGAGATACTGATAATGGAGTCAGGAGTGACTGAGAGGCTTGCCCAAGAGGCTTTATTGTGAGTGAAACTCTGCCGGAGGGGCTTATATTTTATGAAAATGATGTTTACATTCATCTTTACACTGAGCCTCTGATAACAAATGTTGGATAAATATTTTTGTACGTGATTTTTAAATGGAAACTGGAGTTTTATGAAATATTGAGAATTGTAGGATTCCTACCTTGATCTATTCATTTCCACAGTTATTCATTATATGGATTTACATGACTTAAATGCTCGTTACTACACTCAAGTTTTTAGTTACATTGATTACTTACTGAGTTGGCGTACTCACTTTACTCCCTGCACCTCTGTGTGTAGATCCAGGTACCGGACCATCTCACTAGTTGATTTTCGGACGAGCTTGGAGTTGTTCGAGGATTGAGGTAGCTGCTCAGCGTCCCCAGCTAACCTCCTTTCCTTCCCTCAGATCATAGTTTCTTTTGGTCTTTTGTACCTCAGACTTTTGTTGTAGCAAGTCACTATGTTGTACATTATATTTTCAGTCTTAGATGCTCATGACAGTTGACTCCAGGTTTTGGGGAAGTGTGTATTTTGTTTCATCTCAGTCTGCTATTTTAAAATCTGCTAATTTTGGGAAATTATGATATATATATTGATAGTTTGAAATGGTTGGCTAGCCTAGTTCTATGATAGGATCCATCACGGCCGGCTTAGGATTTGGGGTCGTGACAGATTGGTATCAGAGCCTAGGTTACATAGGACTCAACGATCATAAGCAGGTTTAGTAGAGTCTTGTGGATCGGTACGGAGACGTCTGTACTTATCTTCGAGAGGCTGCAAAACCCTTAAGAACAATCTCATTTTTCTTGAATTCTGTCGTGCCATTTGATTGATTCTGGAAATCTAAACTTTTGTTGTTTCCTACTCCCACAGATGGTGAAGACTCGCGCTACCGATCAGGGTGATCACCCACCAGCTAGACCAGCGAGGGGTCGAGGCCGTGGTAGAGGTAGCGGGCCAGCCCGTGCGGCAGCAAGGACAGTATCAATTGATCCCCATACTACTCGGGATCAGGTTCCCACTACAGATGCTCCAGCGGGACAGGCTCAGGCACCTACATTGCCTATTGTTATTCAGGGTTTTCAGGAGACCGTGGCTCAGATCTTGACGGTGTGTACCACCCTTGTTCAGGCATTTTCCACTACTTCTCAGGCCGGGGGAGATAGTCAGACTCCAGTTGCCTGCACGCCTGAGCAGGCTACTCAGGATTATCAGACACCGGGGCGGTTCCAGCCCAGCCGGGGACTCCAGTTCAGAACTTCGTGGTCCGAGCAATGCCAGATGATGAGCAACGTGGGCTAGAGAGGTTTAGTAGACTACATCCTCTGACATTCATTGGTGCTGAGGGCGAGGATGCCTAGGGTTTTGTAGACAAGTACCAGAGGATGCTACGTACCTCATTTGCTACTTTTTAGTTCTCTCGTGCTGCCTTCACTTGGTGGGAGTCTTTTGAGAGGCGTACGCCTGTTGGTTCAGCACCCTTTACCTGGCAACAGTTCTCCACTATCTTCTTAGAGAAGTATGTACCCCAGTCTCACAGGGAGGAACAACATAGGCTTTTTGAGCAGCTGGGTCAGGGAGAGCTATCAGTGACGCCGTATGATATGTGGTTTTTGGAGTTGGCTCGTCATGCCACCGAGTTGGTCCCTACTTATAGGGAGAGGATTAGAAGGTTTGTGGATGGCCTCACTTATCAGCTCCGCCTTTTCATGACCCGGGAGAGAGTATCAGATGCTATATTCGAGCCGATTGTTGATATTGCTTTAGATATTGATTCGGTTCGCCGCCAGGAGCGGGTAGAGAGGGAGGCCAAGAGGCCTCGTGGATCGGGTAGTTCTAGTCGTGCTCCTTCTAGGGGGCAGTTTCAGCATGGCAGGGGCTGTTCATTCAGGCCTCCTCAGTCAGGCCGCCCAGCCTATAATGGTGCATCTTTGGGGCATTGTCCCCGTGGTTTTCAGCCAGGCCATTCTTCATTCGGTTCCCTTTCAGCCCAGAGTGCAGCTCGAGCACCATCAGTTCAGGGTTCTTCTATGCATGGTTCTCCTAGTGGCCATTCTGGTGCCAGGGGTTCATTTCAGTCCAATTCTCCAGCTCCAGGGAGTTGTTATGAGTGTGGGGAGTTCGGGCATATGAGGAGGCAGTGTCCTCATCTTCTTGGAGGTCCATCTCAGCTGAGGAGTCAGCCTTCGACTTCTGCTCCAGTTACTTCACCACCCACCCAAGCAGCCAGGGGTGGTAGTCGGTCAGCTAGAGGCCGCCCTAGAGGGGGAGGTCGAGCAGGTGGAGGTTAGGCTCGTATGTATGCCTTTCCAGCCAGGCCAGATGCTATGGCCTCCGATGCAGTGATCGCATGTATTATCTCAGTCTGTTGCCGAGATGCTTTGGCTTTATTTGACACTGGTTCTACATATTCCTCTCTTTCTTCATATTTTTCCCATTTTGTGGATATTCCCCGTGAGTCTTTAGTTACCTATGTTCATGTGTCGACTCCGGTGGGCGATACTATTGTTGTGGACCATGTGTATCGATCGTGTGTGATATCTATTGGGGGTCTGGAGACCCGAGTGGACCTACTGTTACTCAGCATGGTCGATTTTGATGTGATATTAGCCATGGACTGGTTATCTCCGTGTCATGCCGTTCTTGATTGTCACGCTAAGACCGTGACCTTAGCTATGCCCGGGTGTCCGAGGGTTGAGTGGAGAGGTTCTTCTGATTATGTGCCTAGGAGGGTATTTTCCTACCTGAAACCTCTGCGTATGGTTGAGAAAGGATGTTTATCGTATATGGCTTTTGTCAGAGACGTCAGTGGTAAGCCTCTCGATATTGATTCGGTTCCTGTGGTCCGTGACTTTTCGAACGTGTTTCCTGCAGACCTATCAGGCATGCCACCTGACAGGGACATTGATTTTGATATTGACCTGGTGCCAGGCACTCAGCCTATTTTTATTCCACCTTATCGTATGGCACCAGCGGAGCTAAAGGAATTAAAGGAGCAGCTTCAGGAACTCCTAGATAAAGGGTTCATTCGGCCTAGTGTGTCACCTTGGGGTGCACCGCTGTTGTTTGTAAAGAAGAAGGATGGTTCTATGCGTATGTGTATTTATTATCGGCAGCTGAACATAGTTTACAGTGAAGAACCGGTATCCCCTTTCCTCGTATAGATGACTTGTTTGATCAATTACAGGGTGCTAGGTTATTTTCTAAGATTAAATTGCGCTCCGGCTATCATCAGTTAAAGATTCGGGGGCCAGACATCCTGAAGACCTCTTTCAAGACTTGATACGGTCATTATGAGTTTCTGGTTATGTCATTTGGGCTGACCAATGCCCCAATAGCTTTTATGCACTTGATGCACAATGTATTCCGGCCTTATCTAGATTCTTTCGTCATCGTGTTCATGACGATATCTTGGTAAATTCCCGATCGCGGGAGGATCATGAGCAGCATTTGAGAGTTGTGCTTTGGACCTTGGGAGAGAAGAGATTGTATGCAAAATTGTGGAAGTGTGAGTTCAGGCTTGATTCAGTAGCATTCTTGGGACACGTGGTGTCCAATGAGGGTATTCAGGTTGATTCGAAGAAGGTAGAGGCGGTGTAGAGTTGTCCTAGACCATCATCAGCTACTGAGATTCGCAGTTTCCTTGGTTTGGCAGGGTACTATCGCCGTTTCGTCGAGGGATTTTCATCTATTGTAGCACCTATGACCAGACTGACCCAGAAGGATGCTCAGTTCAGGTGGACTGAGGAGTGTGAGGAGAGCTTTCAGAAGCTCAAGTCAGCTTTGACTACAACTCCGGTATTGATTTTGCCTACGGGTTCAGGTTTTTATACAGTTTACTGTGATGCCTTGAGAGTTGGACTTGGAGAGGTTTTGATGCAGGACAGTAGGTTGATTGCCTATGGTTCCAAATAGATGAAGGTGCACGAGAAGAATTATCAAGTGCACGATCTTGAGCTAGCAGCTATTGTCCACACCTTGAAGATTTGGCGTCATTATTTGTATGGAGTGCATTGTGAGATTTTCAGTGATCACCGTAGTTTGCAGCATCTGCTTAAGCAGAAGGATCTGAATTTGCATCATAGGAGGTGGTTGGAGCTTCTCAAGGATTATGACCTCACTATTTTATATCATCCGGGGAAGGCGAATGTGGTAGCCGATGCCCTGAGTCTTAGAGCGACCTTTAGCACTTGATGTTCAGGCTTTAGCGGGTCAGTTGGTGAGATTTGATCTATCAGAGCCTCTGTGGGTATTGCCTTGTGTAGCCTCCAGGTCTTCTCGTTATGATCAGATTAAAGCACGCCAGTATGATAATCCGCATTTGCTTGTTCTTCAGGACAGGGTCCGTCGCGGTGATGCCAGGGATGTGGTTATTGGTGATGATGGGGTCATGAGGATGCAAGGTCGGATTTGCATGCCCAGTGTGGATGGGCTCCGAGATTTCATTCTAGCTGAGGCCCATAGTTTGCGGTATTCCATCCATACGGGTGCCGCGAAGATGTATTAGGATCTGACACATCATTATTGGTGGAGGCGGATAAAGAGGGATATTGTTGAGTTTGTGGCTCTGTGTCTCAACTGTCAATAGGTCAAGTATGAGCACTAGAGGCCAGGTGGACTACTTCATAGATTTGATATTCCGGAGTGGAAGTGGGAGCAGATCACCATGAACTTCGTAGTTGGGCTCCCACAGACTTCGAGGAGATTTGATGCTATATGGGTTATTGTGGATCGGCTGACCAAGTCCGCGCACTTCATTCCTGTGGTACTACTTATTCTTCGGAGCAGTTAGCTGAGATTTATATCAGGGAGATTGTCTGATTGCATGGTCTCCAGTTTCTATCATTTCTAATAGAGGTACTCAGTTCACATCTCATTTTCGGAGAGCCGGACAAAGAGAGTTGGGTACTCAGGTCGAGTTGAGCACAACGTTTCATCCTCAGACCAACGGGCATTTGGAGTTTACTATTCAAATATTGGAGAATATATTGCGTGCCTGTGTCATTGATTTCAGGGGATTCATGGAACCAGTTTCTGCCACTCGCAGAATTTTCTTATAATAATAGTTTTCAGCCGAGTATCCAGATGATTCCGTATGAGGCTTTATATGGAAGGAGGTGCAGATCTTTGGTGGGTTGGTTTGAGCCGGGCGAGGCTAGGCTATTGGGAACATACTTGGTTCAGGATGAGTTGGTAAGGTGAAATTGATTCGGGAGCGGCTTCGCACGGCGCAGTCTAGGCTGAAGAGTTATGCGGACCGGAAGGTTTGAGATGTGTCTTTCATGGTTGGGGAGAAGGTACTGCTGCAGGTGTAACCCACGAAGGGTTTTATGAGCTTCGGGAAGAGGGGAAAGCTGAGTCCCCAATTTATTGGGCCATTTGAGGTGCTTCAGAGGATTGGGGAGGTGGCTTATAGACTTGCCGTGCCTCCCAGCTTATCGAGTATTCATCTGGTCTTCCATGTGTCGATGCTCCAGAAGTATGTTGGTGACCCGTCTCATGTTTTGGACTTCAGCACGGTTCAGCTCGAGGCTGATATGTTATATGAGGTAGAACCAGTGGCTATTTTCGATCGTCAGGTCAGACGGTTGAGGTCTAAGGATATAGCTTAGGTGAAGGTTCGGTGGAGAGGACAGTCAGTGGAGGATGCCACCTGGGAGACCGAGCGGGATATGCGGGACATATATCCTCACTTATTCGAGACTCCAAGTATGTTTCTAGACCCGTTCGAGGACGAACGTTTGTTTAAGAGGGGGAGGATGTAACGACCCGGCCGGTCGTTCTATGAGATTAGCCCTGTTTCCCTCATTTCTGCTTTATCATATATTTCTTAGCCTATTTATGTTGTGTTGGGTCGTTTGGTTTGGGTTCAAAATGGTCATGGTGAGAACAGTGGTACTTAGCCTCTTAAAGTAGCTTAATAGTTGAAAAGTCAAACTGGGAGTTGACTTATTGGTAAACGAACACCGAATGCGAATTTTATGGCTCGGATAGCTTTGTTAGGTTATTTTAGACTTAGGGTGTGTTCGGAATTAAATTTTGATGTCCGGTGTAGACTTAGGCTTGAATTGGCGAAAGTTAGTTTTTGGCGATTTTCGGTAGGCAGTGAAAAATAGGCTATAGGGGTCGGAATGGAATGTCGACAGTTGGAGCAGGTTCGTAAAGTCATGTTGGATATGTGTGTAAATTTTCAAGTCAATCATATGTGTTTTTGTTGGTTTCGGCATCATTGGCGAAATTTAGAAGTTTTAAAGTTCATAGGTTTGAATTTGATGTAATTTTGGTGTTTTTGTGTTGTTTTTGGTGTTTCTAAGGCTCGACTAAGTTTTAATGATGCTATGGGGTGTGTTGGTATGTTTGGTTGGGGCCCCGAGGGGCTCGGGATTGATGGTTAGCGGAGGTTCGTACTTAGGAATTTGCATCATATAGCTGCTGGTGTGAATCTACTGGTGTGGCCGCACCTGCGGATGGGGAGCCGCATGTGCGATGCTGCAAGTGCGTAGGTCATTTCCCAGCTGTGAAAAGAGGATAGGCAGGAGAAATCTGCAGGTGCGAAGAATTGGCCGCACCTGCGAAGTCGTAGGTGCGGAAAAGGGACCACAGGTGCGAGAATTGTACTGTTAGTGGGATTTCACAGGTGCGCACCTGGGACCGCAGGTGCGCTCTTGGGTCCGCAGGTGCGAGGAATTGTCCGCAGGTGCAGATTAACAGGGCAGAACAGTATAAAAAGTGCCTTCGCGAATATTTTGTCATTTATTCCATTGTTGCATGCGGGTTAAGCTTGTTTGAGGGAAAATTGAAGGAGTAATTCAAAGGTCTTCAGTGTAGGTAAGTTCCCAGATTATATAACTCGTTTCTATACTATTTTGTATGGATTAGGCTTGTAATTTGAAGAATTAAATTGGACAAATTTGGGAAAAATGGGTAGGAAATTTGGAAATTCTTTTGGTGATTTGAGTGGGCAATTATGGTCCGATTGTGGAGTTTTTGGTATGCATAGAATCTTGGGAGGATGAGGATTCTAGTGATGTGAATTTTAATGAATTCCAATACGTGGGTCCGGGGCTCGTATTTGGCCGAATTTCGATTGGGTTTCGTTCCGTTAGCATATATATTGATGATGTTAATCTCATTTTAGTTAGATTCAGAGCATTTGGGAGCCAATTCGAGGGGCAAGCGCATCACGGAGTAGCGTTTGGGCTATCTCGAGGTAAGTAACGATTGTAACTCTAAACCTGAGGGTATGACACCACGTTATTTGATATTGTGTTGATAAATGAGGTGATGCACACGCTAGGTGACGAGCGTGGGGGCGTGCACCGATAGGAATTGTGACTTGGTCCGTCCCGTAGCGACTATTGAGCCGCGTATTCGATTTGAAACCTTACGACATCCTCTCTTTCGTAAGGTTTGGGGCCTTGTGCCGATCTGTTTAGACCCTCAGGGGGTACTTTTACACTATTCTACCACTATCCTGATAGAACAATTGTGAACTCAGTCATGTTTCCTACTTGTTGTCATTGTCACTGTTATTACACTTCTTTGAAAACTCTGAAAAGTATTTTGGGCTGAGTCCCGTGAGTTGAGACAAATTGCCCGAGTGGCTTGCGAGGGTGGCCGAGTCAGGCCGAGAGCCGAGTAGGTGCGGATAGCTATGGATCGGGCTGCACGCCGCAGCAGTACATATGTGTTAGGCCGAGTGCCGAGTATGTGAGGATAGTTCTGGGATGGGCTGCAAGCCGCAGCAATATATATGTTATATATCATAATCGGGTCGGGCTGCACGCCGCAGCAATATAGATTATATATATATATATATATATATGGATC
This sequence comes from Nicotiana knightiana, assembly GCA_005239525.1. Taxonomy (NCBI): domain Eukaryota; kingdom Viridiplantae; phylum Streptophyta; class Magnoliopsida; order Solanales; family Solanaceae; genus Nicotiana; species Nicotiana knightiana. The sequence goes on along the minus strand of ML370396.1, from coordinate 153,480 downwards.
AGGCTGCACGTCGTAGCAATATATGTTATATATGGATCGGGTTGCACGCAACAGCACTATACATATTGGATCGGGATACACGCTGTAGTTGATATAGCGCTTGGGCTGAAGGAGCCCCTCTAGGAGTTTGTACACCCCCAATGAGTGCAGTCGACTATTATACGGATCAGGCTACACGCCGCAACAATATAGGTATTTTATATATGGATCGGGTTGCACGCCACAGCAGTATACATACATATATATATATATATATATATATATATATATATATGTAGTGGAGCGGGCTGACCGCCGCATCACTTGTGTGTGTTTATGGTACTTGCTGAGTACGAATGTTAAATGAGAGCATGAGATACTGATAATGGAGTCAGGAGTGACTGAGAGGCTTGCCCAAGAGGCTTTATTGTGAGTGAAACTGTGCCCGAGGGGCTTATATTTTATGAAAGTGATGTTTACATTCATCTTTACACTGAGCCTCTGATAACAAATGTTGGATAAATATTTTTATACGAGATTTTTAAATGGAAACTGGAGTTTTATGAAATATTGAGAATTGTAGGATTCCTACCATGATCTATTCATTTCCACAGTTATTCATTATATGGATTTACATGATTTAAATGCTTGTTACTACACTCAAGTTTTTAGTTACATTGATTACTTACTGAGTTGGCGTCCTCACTTTACTCCCTGCACCTCTGTGTGTAGATCCAGGTACCGGACCATCTCACTAGTTGATTTTCGGACGAGCTTGGAGTTGTTCGAGGATTGAGGTAGCTGCTCCGCGTCCCCAGCTAACCTCCTTTCCTTCCCTCAGATCATAGTTTCTTTTGGTCTTTTGTACCTCAGACTTTTGTTGTAGCAAGTCACTATGTTGTACATTATATTTTCAGTCTTAGATGCTCATGACAGTTGACTCCAAGTTTTGGGGAAGTGTGTATTTTGTTTCATCTCAGACAGCTATTTTAAAATCTGCTAATTTTGGGAAATTATATATATATATATATATATATTGATAGTCTGAAATTGTTGGCTAGCCTAGTTCTATGATAGGTGCCATCACGGCCGGCTTAGGATTTGGGGCCGTGACTATATGGAACGGCATCACCCTTCGTACATTAACACTCTCAACCTTGTTGATACCTAATTTTTCCCTCATATTTTTTCAAATATATATATATATATATATACTTTCAAAATAGTGTACATGCATCATCATTTGATTTACAAGCAGGAACAAGCATTTTTCATAATTTTCTATAATTTTTAAAGGCATTAAACCAATTTATTCTTGCATTTTTTATTATATAAATACTCCTTAATTACCTCACAAATTATTTTATGATGATTTTATCATCTAATTTCATCATTTACACCAATATTATGTTTTCAATATTTTTAGCATATTTGTCATAATTACATTTGTGTTTTAAGGGCTAAAATTGCACATTTTGCAATAATAGCCTATATTCATTTAGAATTACTTTATTTATGCCAAAATAATCTTTTTTATAGTTTTATGGCCACGACCCAAAATCCCTAAGGTCGTGATGGCGTCGGACAGCATTGTCAAGTAAGCCAATCATTAATTAGTCGAAATAAATTCCTATTTAAATATTACCCTTTATCAAATATAACCCAACACATCCCAGAACCCGATGTCACAAGTACATGAGCAATTTCTAAGAATTTATACAATCATCACAAAGTCTGTCCGAAATACAAATTGGACAAGGAAATTTACAATACAAATAAATACAGTACGAGGGAGACTCTGTCAGCTGTGGATCGCCTCCGGATGATGCAGCTCGCCCAAGTCTCCGAATCCTCCACATTTCTATGAAAGAACCTGTGCAATAAAATGCACAACAAGTGTAACTTGAGTACAAAAAATAACGTGTGCTCAGTAAGTCGCCCGCCTAACCTCAGAGAGGTAGTGACGAGAGGTCGAATTAGACACTCACTAAGGGCCAGCTAATTTATTTAACAGTATAAGATGGACACGATAAGCATGTAAAGGTAGTAAAACAGCATATATATAAGGCACTGAAATCCAAGTAAATACTGGAAATAAATAAACAGTCACCACTTTCTCATTATTTTTCAAAATATCTTAAATAAACAATTTCCTCTTTGTTTTCCCCCAAATATCATGAATCCACAATTTCTTCTTTATTTTCCCCCAAAAATCATGAAAAACATTTAACAATTTCGCATGCGCATACGGGATAAGGAAAATCGGCCTGAGCCATCATAATAATCAACTCTATGCACTGCTGAGGATCGAATGGCATGTAACAAATGTGCACCGCTCAATAAAATACTCATGTCTATGCACTACGAGGATCGAACGGCCGGTGCCAAAAGTGCATCTCTCAATATAATAAGCCTCTCTGTGCACTGCCGAAGAACGAACGGCCCATCCCATAAGTGCACCTCCCAACATAATAATCATGTCTATGCACTGCCGAGGATCGAACGGCCCATACCAAAAGAGCATTTTAAATCCGCCGTGGTGTACGACCCGCTCCCATGAGATTAGGGGAAATAACACACCGCTCGCGGAATGTAAATTGTGAAGCTGTCACATGAAGACATGCACAATCAACAATCCACCCCGAATACGTCGGGAACACAAATACTTAAGTAAATGACCGATTCCTCTTTTAAATACCACAAATAGTATTTAAATCCCTTTTTTTCGAAATTCACTTGCTGAGCTTATATAACTTTTAATAACACAACCTTATTCGGAAGTACAACTGCCCGCGAAGGAAATAATTCTCTTTTTAGATGATTTAGAAAATAAACTCTAATCTTCCTTAGTCATTAAATTACAATTTTGATTATATTAGCAGTCTAATATCACAGACAGATCATAGGTACAACAGGTAAGGCATGCTAGTGGGTCCTAGGCTACCCAGACATGGCATAATAGTAGCTACGCACGGACTCACGTCACCTCGCGCGTACGTATCCCTCGCAGATAGTCACACATACTTAATTAGTTCACCTAGGGGGACAATTCCTCCTCACAAAGTTAGAAATGAAGCTTACCTCGCACCGAAATTCCAATACCGGCTTCCAAGCCCTTCCGACGACTCCAATGGATGCACAATGCTCTGAAACTACCACATAACGGCAAAGAAATGATAATTCATCCTAATAATCACAATAAATTCAAATTATATACTTTCCCAACCCCGCTCAATGAAATGACCAAAATGCCCTCGGGCCCACTTGCCCTGAATCCGAAATTTCTCGAAGATATATTCTACCCATAGACTTACTAACTCAAATATAAAATTTACTCAAATATTCATGCTCAATTAATGGATAAATTCAAATTTATCAAATTTCTAGGTTTCTTTGGTATTCCCCAAATTCCTACCAATTTACATGCCTATTCCATGCATACAATCTTGTATTTAACTTAGAAGCATGACAGAGTTACTTACCTTGACATTGCATGAAGGAATCATCTCCTAGAAGCCTCCAAAAATCGCCTAGGCCAAAGAAGAAATGAAGACAATGAACGAAGAATCATTGTTTTAAAACATTCTGCCCAGGCCGATTTCCGCACCTGCGACCCCTTTATCGCACATGCGCTTCCACTGGTGCGCCCAAATCTCCTGCAACTGCGGCCTCCTTGGCTCCAGCCCAAAGTCGCACCTGCAGTGCCCCTAGACGCACCTAAGGTAAAAGCCTCGCAGGTGCGGATCACACCAGATGACAGCAACCTTCAGCTTTCTTCAACTTCAAATATTGATCCGTTAACAATCCGGAATCCACCCGAGGCCCCCGGAACCCCGTGCAATCATACTAACCTGGTCCAAAACATAATGGGGACTTTCTCGAGGCCTTAAATCACATCAAACAACATCGAAACCACGAATCACACCAAATTCCCAACTTTATGAACTTAGAAATTGCCAACTTCTACATCCGATGCCGAAACCTATCAAATCACGTCCGATTGACCTCAAAATTTGCGCACAAGTCATATTCAACGTTACGGACCTGCTACAACTTCCGGAATCGCATTCCGACCTTGATATCAAAACTTCCACTTCCGGTCGGATTTCTCAAAAACCTTCAAATTTCTATCTTTAGCCAAATGACTTCAAAATGACCTACGGACATCTAAATTCACTTCCGATCGTGCTCCCAACCCCAGAATCACTACACGAACCTATTCCCAGACTTGGAATCCCAAACGGACATAAATAACTGTGAAATCCACTTCAAGCCCAAATTTATGAAATTCCTTCAAAATGCTGACTTCCACAATATACGCCGAAACGCTCCCGGGTTTTCCAAAATCCGCTCCGAACATACGCCCAAGTCCGAAATCATCATACGTACCTACAGGAACCTTCAACACTTGATTCAGAGGTCGTTTACTCAAAATTCCAATATTAGTTGATTCTTCCAACTTAAGGCTTCTGAAATGAGAATTTTCTTTCCAAATCAACTCTAAACTTCCCGAAATTCAATTCCGACCACGCCTACGGGTCATAATACCTGAAACGAAGTTGCTCACGATCTCAAACCGCGGAACGACGTGCTAGAGCTCAAAACGGCCGGTCGGATCGTTACATTCTCCCCCACTTAAACCGACGTTCTCCTCGAATTTGCTAAGAACTGCTCTGGAGTTACTTGAAATCACTGTTTAACACCTCGAGCACCTGGCCGTGCACCGCATAACTCATCATCTTACCACAATGACACTCCCTGAACCTTAATAGCCAAAATTTGACGAATCTGGTGCTCCTGATGCACCTCATAACAAATATACATAAATCCTGCTATAATGCTGACGATACCACCACAACAGAGGAAATGTGCAGAAATTCATACCCAACTGCAGAGTTAACAAATCGTTGAATACCTCATCTTGACTAGAATCATCACTTCATTATGAACCTGAATAATGGTATTTGTTCTTTAATATACGCTTCACATTACTTTATCGCACTGATCCCTAATCTGATAATCTCGTCTCACCCAGTATGAACTGCTCAGACAACAAATCACCCTAAACATAACCAACATGATAAATAAGAAATGACTCAGGAAGGGACTATTCAACTCACGCAACTAATATGATCTTTTCTCAGAAAACAGGAAGTAAAACATAAGAAAATATATATGTATATTTATATATATATATATATATATATTAACCCTTCTCATCATCACACTTTTGCAGCGTGCAACCCGATCCAAATACCATACCCGTGGCGGCGTGCCACCCGATCCCATCATAAAACTCACATAAGGGAATATACACGGAGCTGAATCGTTCACAAGCACGCTAAGTGGGTAATACCATCCTGGGGAGACTGATAGAGCCGCATGCAACAAAAACTCAAACACAACTGAGGTGCGATACATATATACACTCTGGATCTGAATATCCATCCTGCTCACATAACATCCCCACTACACGGGACCTCATCACATAGGAAATTATCAAGCCGTTTCACAATTCGCACGGCACAATCAAAATATCATATGAATTTGACGAAGACGGAACAACATCTGTTGTTCTAATATCTTTCCATGAAAAGCGCTCTACTGAAATGAACATGCTTGGGTCGTACGGAGCCTATAATCATATCTAAATACATCCACAAACATCGAGTCACCTTGCTCGCACCAAACTAAGCTGATAGCTTTTACCTGGGTCCACATTAACGCACTTCCTCTCATAATATGCAAGAACAACGATCATAGCCGGGACAAACACCCCACAATCCACAACCAACTGAACTGAACGCCTCTTAGGCATAACTTCTCAAATAAACAACATTGCACTTCTTTATACTCAGTCCCAATCTTCAATCCACCAAGTGATTACATGTCACACTTATACAATCTTTTCGCGGTCATGCTTCCAGGACCTTCCACACAAGGCAACAAGACACATCAAGAACCCATGACCACGGTACAAAGCTTCTTCCACCGAACATCAATCTCAGGTGACACTGAAGATAACACCAGCTTACTCTGAACTTTCAAAGAACTTTTTCTTGCTCTTCCGAGCTCATGGAAACCTTATTAACACCGAAACACAATCTCGATTCTAACTCCTAATTACATACTGCTTACCACACCTAACATGCCAATAGGGTGTGAACACTTCATCATATAGAAACCTTTTACTTAACTCAATTCAAAAGAACCATCTCAAAAACATGAGTGAATTCCCACAATCATCCAACATGCAAATCCTTAAGTAGTAGTCTATACCACCATAACCCTTCCGGGATCCGCCTACACCTGACAGGCCATAACACTCAAATGCTCCCATATGAAATCCGTTACGACGGCCGACAAGCCTCGCACACAGGTATGGTACAAACCACATGCATAAATTAATCACACCGGAAGAACTGGTCACTACCGAAAATGTGCCATTTAAAGCATGGCTAATCGATCTATTTGCTTTTAATCATTTTCAAATGCTTCAGGAATAATAGCAACTTCCTTCAACTCAAAGCAAACTCAACCCACACTCACCCCGAGTGACCTTGATTCACGAGACTAAGCTACCTAAATCCCGCAACCCGTCTCATACCCTTCTGATAATCTTTCTACAATCCAGAGTTTATTTCCCTCACTCCTCCAATACTATCCTGCATGCTGAAACATATCATAGAACATTCCAACCATCCTCCTTTTTCTCAGAAATTACTCTGTAAAAGCTCGATTCTCGATCATTCTGCTGCCTAAAACCCTTAAACGCCGCATTCTTGACTTTTGAACTCACTAGGACCGCTATTGAGAGTCACCCACTCTGACAGGCCCCGAATACAATCAACTCCAAGTCTCTTCTACCACTTGAACACCCTTTTCCTTGAAGCACGTGACTGAGTCACTATCCTTACAACTCGCCCATGCCTTAGCATAAGTTCTGAATCTTCCAAAGCCTAACCCTTATCCGACAGGGCCACTCTTACAAATATTCCTCAAATTCCACGCACAATCACCATTTTAATCCTTTCCCTTAGCTGAAATAACTGACCAACACGCTAAAAATCCGCAACCCTATGAGAAGACAACCCTAAAACCCAACTGCAGATGGTGGGACTCCCCCACTTAGCCTGAAGATACTCCTTTCACCACTCTAGACCCTACCGAGATCCTTTTTCCTTTGATAACACGATCTTGCTCGACCAATCTTTCCAATTCTTCCGAATCTTGTAGCTAGCACTCCCTAAATACTCAAATTCTCTAGGATCATTCACACATTCCGCCTCTTACCGAATAGCCACTAGAACCCCTCACCGAGACCTGTCAACCCCGCCATAGCTAACCTACTCACAGAAGATAACCCATCTGTGGAAATCACCCGCGAACACCTTCCAATGACTCTAAAATGCACTCTCTCTGCGACTTCAATACCCCATCCTACGCCCCGCTTCATTTACCAAATTTACTAGTTCGTCCGCTCCTCATGGACATCAATTAAATGCACGACAATATCTTCAAATTCCAAGCTATGATGTCGCTCCCCCACTTGCGACTGCTCGACTACCGCTTCTTACACCTGGCCTCCTAGAAATGGAACCACTGCCTAGCCTCACTTCAGGATCATTCTCTGCCAACCTCATTCTTCAATACTTCTTCTTAATACTCTGACTCCATGCAACCGAAGAAACCATAGCACTGACAAACTTAACGCATTCCATTCGATCAATGATTACAACTTCACGTTACAGGTGCATATCCCACCTCACTTGAAGACACCAAGTCTTTATACTTTATCAACAACAACCGGACCATTCATAATCCAAATGCCTTTCCTCCACCGGAACTAAAATACCGAAATCTAGAAATCACACTCTGAGAAGACCTCCCTTCAAACCATTCATCACCCCCAACATGCGGGCAAGCATTCTATCATCATATCGACACCACACGATAACCAATCGCAAGCATCATCAGTGCCTGATCATAGCCTTAAAGCTCTCAGAAACACAACTACTTAGCTGGAACAACATATTATTCTCTTGCAGGGCCATAACAGCAGCCCCAACCAATTATACATGGAAACTTCTCGAATTACATCCGTAGCACCATTTCAACTCCTCAAATTCCTGATTCATAGCAAGCGCTTCTTGACGCGTAAGATTGAGTAGGAATAAACATAGGCATAATCCTTAAAGGAATCAAATCGCACGATGAGGAATCAAAAAGGGAAGTACTCCTAACAACCTTATAGCCTCTCGAAGATAAGTATAGACGTCTCCGTACCGATCCGCAAGACTCTACTAGACATGCTCATGACTCGTGAGACCTAAGGGAACCTAGCGCTCTGATACCATGTTGTCACGACCCAAAATTCCTAAGGTCGTTATGCCGTCGGACACCATTGTCAGGCAAGCCAATCATTAATTAGTCGAAATAAATTCTTGTTTATCATTTATGAAAAATCATTTTCTTTCACTTTATTACATACTAACCAAATAAAAATCTGCTAAGTAAAATAATGGTTTAAATATTACCTTTTAACAAATATAACCCAAAACATCCCAGAACCCAGTGTCACAAGTACATGAGCAATTTTTAGGAATTTATACAATCATCACAAAGCCTGTCCGAAATAAAAATTGGACAAGGAAATTTAAAATACAAATAAATACAGTACGAGGGAGACTCTGTCAGCTGCAGATCGCCTCCGGATGATGCAGCTCGCCCAAGTTTCTGAATCCTCCACATTTCTATGAAAGTACCTATGCAATTAAATGCACATCAAGTGTAGCATGAGTACAAAAAANTTAAATATTACCCTTTAATAAATATAACCCTACACATCCCAGAACCCAGTGTCACAAGTACATGAGCAATTTCTAAGAATTTATACAATCATCACAAAGCCTGTCCGAAATAAAAATTGGACAAGGAAATTTAAAATACAAAAAAATACAGTGCGAGGGAGACTCTGTCAGCTGCAGATCGCCTCTGGATGATGCAGCTCGCCCAAGTTTCTGAATCCTCCACATTTCTATGAAAGTACCTATGCAATAAAATGCACAGCAAGTGTAGCATGAGTACAAAAAAAACATGTACTCAGTAAGTCGCCCACCTAACCTCAGAGAGGTAGTGACGAGAGGTCGAATTAGACACTCACTAAGGGCCAGCAAATTTATTTTACAGTGTAAGATGGACACGATAAGCATGTAAAGGTAGTAAAGCAGCATATATATAAGGCACTGAAATCCAAGTAAATACTGGAAATAACAAACAGTCACGACTATCTCATTATTTTCCAAAATATCTTAAATAAACAATTTCCTCTTTGTTTTCCCGCAAATATTATAAATCCACAATTTCTTCTTTATTTTCCCCCAAATATCTTATCACTTCAAAAATCATAAAAACATTTAATAATTTAGCATGCGCATACGGGATAAGGAAAACCGGCCTGAGCCTTCATAAAAATCAACTATGTGCACTACCGAGGATCGAACGGCGCATACCAAAAGTGCACCGCTCAATAAAATACTCAAGTCAATGCGACGCCGAGGATCAAACGGCCTGTACCAAAACTGCATCTCCCAATATAATAAGCCTCTCTGTGCACTTCCGAGGATCGAACGGCCCGTCCCATAAGTACACCTCTCAATATAATAATCATGTCTATGCACTGCCGAGGATCGAACGGCCCGTACAAAAAGTGCATTTTAAATCCGTTGTGGCATACGGCCTGCTCCCATGAGAGTAGGGGAAATGACACGCCGCTCGCGGAATGTAAATTGCGAAGCGGTCACATGCAGACATGCACAATCAACAATCCACCCCGAATACGTTAGGAACACAATTACTCAAGTAAATGACCGATTCCTCTTTTAAAAACCACAAGTAGTATTTAAATCCCTTTTTCGAAATTCACTTGCCGAGCTTATATAACGTTTAATAACACACCTTATTCAGAAATACAACTGCCCGTGAAGGAAATAAATTCTCTTTTTAGATGATTTAGAAAATAAACTCTAATCTTCCTTAGTCATTAAATTACAATTTTGATTATATTAGTATTCTAATATCACAGACAGATCACATGTACAACAGGTAAGGCTTGCTAGTCGGTCCTAGGCTACCCAGACATGGCATAATAGTAGCTACGCACGGACTCCCGTCATCTCGCGCGTACGTATCCCTCGCAGATAGTCACACATACTTAATTAGTTCACCTAGGGCGACAATTCTCCCTCACAAAGTTAGAAAGGAGACTTACCTCACTCCGAAATTCCAATACTGGCTTCCAAGCCCTTCCGACGACTCCAACGGACGCACAATGCTCCGAAACTACCACATAATGGCAAAGCAATGAAAATTCATCCTAATACTCACAACAAATTCAAATTATATACTTTCCCAACCCCGCTCAATGAAATAACAAAAATGCCCTCAGGCCCACTTGCCCGGAATTCGAAATTTCTCGAAGATATATTCTACCCATAGACTTACTAATTCAAATATACAATTTACTCAAATATTCATGCTCAATTCGTGGCTAAATTCCAATTTATCTAATTTTTAGGTTTCTTCAATATTCCCCAAATTCCTACCAATTTCCATGCCTAATCCATGCATATAATCTTGTATTTAACTTAGAAGCATGAAGGAGTTAATTACCTTGACATTGCATGAAGGAATCCTCTCCTAGATGCCTCCCAAAATCGCCTAGGCCAAAGAAGAAATGAAGACAATAAACCAAGAATCCTTGTTTTAAAACATTCTGCCTAGGCCGATTTCCGCACCTGCGGCCGCCTTATCGCACCTGCGCTTCCGTAGGTGCGCCAAAATCACCAGCACCTGCGGCCAAAGCCTCGCAGGTACGGACCACACCAAATGACAACAACCTTCAGCTTTCTTCAACTTCAAATATTTATCCGTTAACCACCCGGAATCAACCCGGGGCCCCCGGGACCCCGTCCAATCATACCAACCTGTTCCAAAACATAATGTGGATTTTCTCGAGGCCTCAAATCACATCAAACAACATCGAAACCACGAATCGCACCCAATTCCCAACTTTATGAACTTAGAAATTGCCAACTTCTACATTCGATGCCGAAACCTATCAAATCACGTCCCATTGACCTCAAAATTTGCGCACAAGTCATATTCAACATTACAGACCTGATCCAACTTCCGGAATCGCATTCCGACCTTGATCTCAAAACTTCCACTTCCGGTCGGATTTCTCAAAAACCTTCAAATTTCTATCTTTAGCCAAATGACTTCAAAATGACCTACGGACATCCAATTCACTTCCGATCGCGCTCCCAACTCCAGAATCACCACACAGACCTATTCCCAGAGTGGGAATCCCAAACGGACATCAATAACTCTAAAATGCACTTCAAGCCCAAATTTATGAAATTCCTTCACAAATACTGACTTCCACAATATACGCCGAAACGCTCCCGGGTTATCCAAAACCCGATCTGGACATACGCCCAAGTCCGAAATCATCACGCGAACCTGCATGAACCTTCAACTCCTGATTTGGAGGTCGTTTACTCAAAATTCCAATCTTAGTTGATTCTTCCAACTTAAGACTTCTGAAATGAGAATTTTCTTTCCAAATCAACTCTACCATCTATAGGTTGAAAACTTCATCATATAGAAACCTTTAACTTAACTCAATTCAAGAGAACCATCTCAAAACATGAGTGAATTCCCACAATCATCCAACATGCAAATCCTTACGTAGTAGTCTATACCACCATAACCCTTCCGGGATCCGCCTACACCTGACAGGCCATAACACTCAAATGCTCCCATATGAAATCCGTTACGACGGCCAACAAGCCCCGCACACCGGTACGGTACAAACCACATGCATAACTTAATCACACTGGAAGAACTGGTCACTGCCGAAAATGTGCCATTTAAAGCATGGCTAATTGATGTATTTGCTTTTAATCATTTTCAACTGCTTCAGGAATAATAGCAACTTCCTTCAACTCATAGCAAACTCAACCCACACTCACCCCGAGTGACCTTGATTCACGAAACTAAGCTACCTAAATCCCGCAACCCGTCTCATACCCTTCTGATAATCTTTCTACAATCCAGAGTTTATTTCCCTCACTCCTACAATACTATCCTGCATGCTGAAACATATCATAGAACATTCCAACCATCCTCCTTTTTCTCAGAAATTACTCTGCAAAAGCTCTATTCTCGATCATTCTGCTGCCTAAAACCCTTAAACGCCGCATTCTTGACTTTTGAACTCACTAGGACCGCTATTGAGAGTCACCCACTCTGACAGGCCCCGAATACAATCAACTCCAAGTCTCTTCTACCACTTGAACACCCTTTTCCTTGAAGCACGTGACTGAGTCACTATCCTTACAACTCGCCCATGCCTTAGCATAAGTTCTGAATCTTCCAAAGCCTAACAATGATCCGACAGGGCCACTCTTTCACACATTCCTCAAATTCCACGCACAATCACCATTTTAATCATTTCCCTTAGCTGAAATAACTGACCAACACGCTAAAAATCCGCAACCCTATAAGAAGACAACCCTAAAACCCAACTGCAGATGGTGGGACTCCCCCACTTAGCCTGAAGATACTCCTTTCACCACTCTAGACCCTACCGAGATCCTTTTTCCTTTGATAACACGATCTTGCTCGACCAATCTTTCCAATTCTTCCGAATCTTGTAGCTAGCACTCCCTAAATACTCAAATTCTCTAGGATCATTCACACATTCCGCCTCTTACCGAATAGCCACTAGAACCCCTCACCGAGACCTGTCAACCCCGCCATAGCTAACCTACTCACAGAAGATAACCCATCTGTGGAAATCACCCGCGAACACCTTCCAATGACTCTAAAATGCACTCTCTCTGCGACTTCAATACCCCATCCTACGCCCTGCTTCATTTACAAAATTTACTAGTCCGTCCACTCCTCATAGACATCAATTAAATGCACGACAATATCTTCAAATTCCAAGATATGCTGTCGCTCCCCCACTTGCGACTGCTCGACTACCGCTTCTTACACCTGGCCTCCTAGAGATGGAACCACTGCCTAGCCTCACTTCTGGATCATTCTCTACCAACCTCATTCTTCAATACTTCTTCTTAATAACCTGACTTCATGCAACCGAAGAAACCATAGCAATGACAAACTTAACGCAATCCATTCGATCAATGATTACAACTTCACATCACAGGTGCATATCCCACCTCACTTGAAGACACCAAGTCTTTATACTTTATCAACCTCAACCGGACCATTCATAATCCAAATGCCTTTCCTCCACCGGAACTAAAATACCGAAATCTAGAAATCACACTCTGAGAAGACCTCCCTTCAAACCATTCATCACCCCCAACATACGGGAAAGCATTCTATCATCATATCGACACCACACGATAACCAATCACAAGCATCATCACTACCTGATCATAGCCTTAAAGCTCTCAGAAACACAACTACACAGCTGGAACAACATATTATTCTCTTGCAGGTCCATAACAGCAGCCCCAACCAATTATACATGGAAACATCTCGAATTACATCCGTAGCACCATTTCAACTCCTCAAATTCCTGATTCATAGCAAGCGCTTCTCGACGCGTAAGATTGAGTAGGAATAAACATAGGAATAAGCCTTAAAGGAATCAAATCGCATGATGAAGAATCAAAAAGGGAAGTACTCCTAACAACCTTATAGCCTCTCGAAGATAACTATAGACGTCTCCGTATCGATCCGCAAGACTCTACTAGACATGCTCATGACTCGTGAGACCTAAAGGAACCTAGCGCTCTGATACCATGTTGTCACGACCCAAAATTCCTAAGGTCGTTATGCCGCTGGACACCATTGTCAGGCAAGCCAATCATTAATTAGTCGAAATAAATTCTTGTTTATCATTTATGAAAAATCATTTCCTTTCACTTTATTACATACTAACCAAATAAAAATCTGCTAAGTAAAATAATTTTTAAATATTACCCTTTAATAAATATAACCCTACACATCCCAGAACCCAGTGTCACAAGTACATGAGCAATTTCTAAGAATTTATACAATCATCACAAAGCCTGTCCGAAATAAAAATTGGACAAGGAAATTTAAAATACAAAAAAATACAGTGCGAGGGAGACTCTGTCAGCTGCAGATCGCCTCTGGATGATGCAGCTCGCCCAAGTTTCTGAATCCTCCACATTTCTATGAAAGTACCTATGCAATAAAATGCACAGCAAGTGTAGCATGAGTACAAAAAAAACATGTACTCAGTAAGTCGCCCACCTAACCTCAGAGAGGTAGTGACGAGAGGTCGAATTAGACACTCACTAAGGGCCAGCAAATTTATTTTACAGTGTAAGATGGACACGATAAGCATGTAAAGGTAGTAAAGCAGCATATATATAAGGCACTGAAATCCAAGTAAATACTGGAAATAACAAACAGTCACGACTATCTCATTATTTTCCAAAATATCTTAAATAAAAAATTTCCTCTTTGTTTTCCCGCAAATATTATAAATCCACAATTTCTTCTTTATTTTCCCCCAAATATCTTATCACTTCAAAAATCATAAGAACATTTAATAATTTAGCATGCGCATACGGGATAAGGACAACCGGCCTGAGCCTTCATAAAAATCAACTATGTGCACTACCGAGGATCGAACGGCCCATACCAAAAGTGCACCCGTCAATAAAATACTCATGTCTATGCACCGCCGAGGATCAAACGGCTTGTACCAAAAGTGCATCTCCAAATATAATAAGCCTATCTGTGCACTAGCGAGGATCGAACGGCCCGTCCTAGAAGTACACCTCTTAATATAATAATCATGTCTATGCACAGCCGAGGATCGAACGGCCCGTACCAAAAGTGCATTTTAAATCCGCTGTGGCATACGGCCTGCTCCCATGAGAGTAGTGGAAATCAAACGCTGCTCACGGAATGTAAATTGCGAAGCGGTCACATGCAGACATGCACAATAATCAATCCACCCCGAATACGTTGGGAACACAAATACTCAAGTAAATGACCGATTCCTCTTTTAAAAACCACAAGTAGTATTTAAATCCCTTTTTTGAAATTCACTTGCCGAGCTTATATAACGTTTAATAACACAACTTTATTCAGAAATACAATTACCCGCGAAGGAAATAAATTCTCTTTTTAGATGATTTAGAAAATAAACTCTAATCTTCCTTAGTCATTAAATTACAATTTCGATTATATTAGTAGTCTAATATCACAGACAGATCACATGTACAACAGGTAAGGCTTGCTAGTCGGTCCTAGGCTACCCAGACATGGCATAATAGTAGCTACGCACGGACTCCCGTCATCTCGCGCGTACGTATCCCTCGCAGATAGTCACACATACTTAATTAGTTCACCTAGGGCGACAATTCTCCCTCACAAAGTTAGAAAGGAGAGTTACCTCACTCCGAAATTCCAATACCGGCTTCCAAGCCCTTCCGACGACTCCAACGGACGCACAACGCTCCGAAACTACCACATAACGGCAAAGCAATTAAAATTCATCCGAATACCCACAACAAATTCAATTATATACTTTCCCAACCCCGCTCAGTGAAATAACCAAAATGCCCTCAGGCCCACGTGCCCGGAATCCGAAACTTCTCGAAGATATATTCTACCCATAGACTTACTAAGTCAAATATACAATTTACTCAAATATTCATGCTCAATTCGTGGCTAAATTCCAATTTATCTAATTTTTAGGTTTCTTCAATATTCCCCAAATTCCTACCAATTTCCATGCCTAATCCATGCATATAATCTTGTATTTAACTTAGAAGCATGAAGGAGTTACTTACCTTGACATTGCATGAAGGAATCCTCTCCTAGATGCCTCCCAAAATCGCCTAGGCCAAAGAAGAAATGAAGACAATAAACCAAGAATTCTTGTTTTAAAACATTCTGCCCAGGCCGATTTCCGCACCTGCGGCCGCCTTATCGCACCTGCGCTTCCGTAGGTGCGCCAAAATCACCCGCACCTGCGGCCTCCTTGGCTCCATCCCAAACTCGCACATGCGGTGCCCTTAGCCTCACATGCAGCCAAAGCCTCGCAGGTACGGACCACACCAAATGACAACAACCTTCAGCTTTCTTCAACTTCAAATATTGATTCGTTAACCACCCGGAATCCACCTGGGGCCCCCGGAACCCCGTCCAATCATACCAACCTGTTCCAAAACATAATGTGGATTTGCTCGAGGCCTCAAATCACATTAAACAACATCGAAACCACGAATCGCACCCAATTCCCAACTTTTTGAACTTAGAAATTGCCAACTTTTATATCCGATGCCGAAACCTATCAAATCACGTCCCATTGACCTCAAAATTTGCGCACAAGTCATATTCAACATTACAGACCTGATTCAACTTCCGGAATCGCATTCCGACCTTGATATCAAAACTTCCACTTCTGGTCGGATTTCTCAAAAACCTTCAAATTTCTATCTTTAGCCAAATGACTTCAAAATGACATGCGGACATCCAAATTCACTTACGATCGCGCTCCCAACTCCAGAATCACCACACAAACCTATTCCCAGAGTCGGAATCCCAAACGGACATCAATAACTCTAAAATGCACTTCAAGCCCAAATTTATGAAATTCCTTCAAAAATGCTGACCTCCACAATATACGCCGAAATGCTCCCGGGTTATCCAAAACCCGATCCGGACATACGCCCAAGTCCGAAATCATGACGCAAACCTGCATGAACCTTCAACTCCTGATTTGGAGGTCGTTTACTCAAAATTCCAATCTTAGTTGATTCTTCCAACTTAAGGCTCCTGAAATGAGAATTTTCTTTCCAAATCAACTCTAAACTTCCCGAAATTCAATTTCGACCACACCCACGGGTCATAATACCTGAAACGAAGCTTCTCACGGCCTCAAATCACGGAACGACACGCTAGAGCTCAAAACAACCGGTCGGGTCGTTACATTTATAATGTTAGATAACTGTTTTTATTTGTTTTTATTCACAAATGATTTTTTTTTACAAATTATTTATTAATTAAATTTTGGTATTTAAAATCTGGCCTTAATTTTAAACCAATTTCGGACCCAAACCTACCTAGTTATCCCAAACCCAATACCCATGGCCCAAATACCCTTACTCATTTACTACCCGATCCAACCCTGCCTAAATCTCACTCGTTGATCTTGAAAGATAAACGACTCGCATCCCTTCCCATTTTTAGTTAACCAAACCCCCCTAACCTTAGCCATTCCTCACCAGCCACCTCCTTCAAACGCTCTCACCTCACTACCCTAAACCCTAGTTGTCTTCCCCCAATCTCCTCTCCTAATCCCACCGGTCATGGGATTCCCTAGTGTTTTCTTACCATATCTCACCTCTCTTTGGTAATGGGACCTTCTATATACCGCTTTCCTAAACATGGAAAGCGGATGTCTTCAACTTCGAACCAAAATGGATCAACCCCTTAACCTTTCTCCGTCTTTGTTCTTCCTTGCTTTTTTATGATATGGATCTCTATGAATTTCTCACTATATGTATCTATGCATCTTATTATGACTCGTTGCTTGCTTATTTCTGCCGATTTTTACTTGCCTTAAATTTGGGGTTTTCTTATTCTTCAAAATTGAACCAAATCTGGTTCGATTCTCCGATTTTTTTAGTAAAGTTTCTGTCTATATGTCTATATCCATCTTATTGTAACTCTCTGCCTTTATTTTTTGCCGATCTGTATATTTTACCTAAATTAGGGTTTCAAATTTTTCTTTTCTTATTAACTATTAAGTGTTTTCCTTTCTAGTATTTTGACTAATTATTTCCATATTTATGGGTTCAATTTTAATACTATTTAAACCCCTCCCCCACTCCCCTTTGAGGACATATTTAGAGTTCAGAATTTTCTCACCAATATAAACAAAAACAGTACACTATTATCCTCTAGCATATATTATTCTGTGTATTTTTTATTCCTGGCCGGCTGGAAGCCAAGGCTAGAAATCTTCAAGTGTTTTATCTACGTTTGGTGATAATTTCTACAATACTGTATTCTTGTTTGTCTCGTCTCAACTGGTGTGTTATTGAATCCTTCACTACTTCATTACTTGTTTAATGTATTACTGCTATTAGACTAGTTACCCTAAAATATTATTATCTGTATTTAAGACATGTTTAATTTAGTTTTAATCCATTAATGAAATCTACCTAATTATGTGTTATCTAGGACTATCTTTAGAAGTTAAACATGCTTTCACCCCTTTCCTAAGAACTGGTTAATCATATGTGCCTTAGCAGATTCATTAGCTTGTTGTTGAACCTGTTACCATGTGATCTGTTTGGTTCTGTTCTCACTATGTCCTGATACCCCTGTTAAATTGTTTAATCAATTCCTATTGATAACCACTATGTTTCTTTTCCAAGATCTAAAGCCTTTATTATTTTTGTGAACATGTTTATGAATTGACCTAAATAGCGTATGACTTTGTTAATTCTTAACTTTATTAAGTTTGCTTAGGTTCAAATGTGTTGCTATTTGTTTATGTTCTATGTGTTATTCTATCCCTAAACGTATCCCCTAAGCCTATCCCGCTCTCCTGAATCTTTACTCTTTGTTGGCTGAAAGCCAAAAGAATTTAGGTTTTATCCCTAGCCTTCCTCGTGTGAGCACTGCTCAGGGTTCATATGACACCCTCGTGAACTCTGACACACTAAGATTTGGTCCCTAGTTTTTCTTAAACTATTCTAATCATTCTTTTCTAGTATGAGCACTGCCCGGGGTTCTTGCAGCCCTTGGAAACTCTAGCACACTAGAGATTTGGGTTCTATATGCTTATCCTTGAGATATGGGTGAATCATTCACTGATGGCTACTGTGTATGGGCTTTTGGATCTATTGTGAGTTGAAGGTCTGGCCTGTCCAGGTTTATTTAGGCCTGTTGCGGGCTTCCTATAGTTTTTATACTTTGTAATTCATTCATTCAATTCTGGTCTGTAATAATTGTTTATAATAACAATTGAGGTATTAGTAAATAGGGAACTGGATTTATTTTTAACATTTGCATGAGAACGGGTAGAAATCCTGCCTATAAGTGTTTACTTTGCTCATTCTGATATTGTGTCTTAGATAACCTGCCTATAGGTATTTACTTTGCTCATTCTGCCATTGTGTGTTAGATAACCTGCCTATAGGTATTAATTTGCTCGAATAAGTTCCGTGGATAACCTGCCCATTCTACTTTTACATGTTAGATACCATGCCTATAGGAAATAAAATAACCAAAGTTCAACTTGCATTGCAGCACATTTATTAGGTATCATGATCATAGAGTCATTTATATTCTATAAATCTGCATTGTTAGAAGTCATGCCTATAGGGTTCTTAATTGATTGATACTTGCCTATTAGAAATCATGCCTATAAGAATTAAAACAAGTTTCCATTCCTAAAGGTTGGAATCATGTTTATAGGGTAATCACCATCTATGTTAAGCACTACAACTAGGCTTTAAACATTGTCTAGTTGAACACCATTAGAAAGCATGCCTATAGGAACACCTGAGTAATTCTAAATATCTCTCGTTGCTTCTCACTGCCGAAAACTGAGTAAATCACCTAGATAGCATGTCTATAGGTTTAACCGCTTATAATTATAATCAGTAGGCAACTCTGCAGTCACATAGAAATTACTTTACATAATTGCCAGTATGATTAAAATCCAGAATTAAATAAAAATCATGTCTAGAGGAACTAACAACTTTAATTATTGAAACTGTCAAAATGCCTAATCTGTTGTGTACATTCGTTGCCCAAGTGTGGAGGCTAACTTGAGCCCCTATTTGCTTTTATATGAAAGTCCAACTTATTTTTGTATGTCTCCTAGTTTTACCATTTTTTGAGCAACCTAATTTAAGTCTAGAACCATCCAAAATAGAGGTCCAAATGCCTAATGGGCCATAGGCAAGGGACGGGTAGTGCACGCGTAAGGTACGACTTAGAATTGATTATAGCGTTTTAGGTAAATAACTTAAAGATAGTAATCAGGTAGCATGAGATGATAGGCTGTGCCCGCTGAATAATATGAGTAACACCCCCATCTTGGGGGAGTTACGAAGTATTATTTATGTTGCACGGGTGATCCTTTAGGCTAAAAACATAGAACCCCCCCCCCCCATTCCTATAAAAATAATTCCCTCTCTACTCTATTAGACTAATTCACATGATTTGAGATTGGCCGGGACCCACCGTTGTGGACCTCTAGGAGTTCCTAACACCTTCTCCTCGAGGTAATTTGAGCTCTTACCCGATCTTTGGTGACGCAAACTAATTTGCAATAGGTGCCTTAACGGACCTTAATCCGTTAGGTGGAGACTCTATTTTAATAACCCTTACTCCTTTTTTAAAAGATTTGTCAATGTTGAAACCCGATTTCGCTAGAAAAAGGGGGCGCGACAGCATGGCGACTCTGTTGGGGATATCCTTAGGCTCTTACCATAATGAACGTGGTTTGTGTGAATTAGTCTCCCTCGATAAGCGCACATTTGTTATTTTATACTTAAATTCGCCATTTATTTTCTACATGAACATCCCCTTCCCTATTATCCTTTTATATGCACTTCTTCATTTAACCTTGTTAGAATATGCAAATCATATTCGCTGGCTTCAATCTTTATGTACTTCCCAATCCCTACCCCTTTTTACCGCTTCATTATAATTTTTCCATTATACGAACTAAATCCTTCCTTGTTTTTCTTTCTTTTCTGTCTTTACATTTATTAAATGCCATATTTATCACTTTCATCATGCAAAATACTTGACAAGATGTTATTTCACTTTCTACATAATTACATGTTCTGCATCATATTCCACTCGTGCGCAATTAATACCATAGCGGCACTTGATGAGTGTCCGCGCTCTTCCTATATAACCCTTTTAAATTTGGAAAGGTGTACTTGCGGTAAATGTAGTCGATCAGTGGTGCAGTCGACGGTTCCGTGTCTTTCCCTCTCATATTGTTCGCTTTAGAGTACCAGTCTAGACTTATATGAAAATACCCTACTCTGATGTTAATTGTGCATGTATCATGTCCAAACCTAGCATGGGTTAGTCTGTTATCCGCATAATAACACTTTAAGGAAAGCCTTGTCAAAAGCCCATCGGGATTTCCATAATTCCAACAGGCACGATCATGATATGTGCATTCTTTGGAGAAAACGTTTCGATATGCTAATCATTGACGTGTAAATAGTCAAATTCGGAGGGGTAAAGGGATAACTTTGTTTATTTTGTAGAAAATAAGGCACGAAGCCCCCAAGTTCGGCATGGTCCGAAGTATCTCACCTCTGTTGCTAGAGTGGTGGGAAAATCTCTCGCCAAATGACAAAAATCAAGTGAAAAGAGTTCTCGGAAATTTACCCTCCTTGCTAGACATTCTGCCAAACAATGTACCGATCGAGGTCGCTACTACGTTTTGGGATGGAAAGAGGGTTTTCTTTCCTTTTGGTAATGTAGAGATGACTCCCCTTCTTGAGGAAAATAAGAGGTTTTTCTGGGCTACCCTGGGACAACCCTGGTCTGTTGTCACCGGAAAATCGTACTTCTAGGGGATTTTTGAAAATGATGGGCTTTAGAAAGAATGACGAGTTGGTCTTCTTGAAGAAGTCTTACATACCTTTCGACTTCCTTTGTGAGCGATATGGGCACAACACATCCTACCGTATTTATCATGATGAGTTTGCCATCACTTCCCTGGGCTGGACTCATCGTCGGGATTTTGTGCTCATTATCTATTTTCTAGGTATGATAGTATTTCCAATCCAAGGAGACAGGATTCGCACTCGTTTGACTGTGGTCACCAAGACCTTGATGGAAGGGATTGAGGGACAAACTTACACTATTGTCCCAATGATTGTGGAAAAGATATACCGAGCCTTGGACCGCTGCAGGGATTCCGACATTGTGAGGGTTGCAATTTGTTGCTGCAAATATGGTTGTTGGAGAATCTTTAAAGAGGACTGTACTGTCGGAAATTTCTGTGGAGACCATGGAATGGCCACATAGCTTTCCACCATCCAAAAAGAAGTACTTTCATCCCAGACAAGTTTGCACAACTGGAAAACGCTGTGGATTTGGTACACTTCTTCAGCAATTTGACTGATGACAAGGTTCATTGGATGTTCGAGTGGTTCCCTACTAGCGAGTTCATCATCAGGTCCAGGTATGTTCCTCATTTGGTGCTGATCGGGTTAAGGGGTATATATTCTTATGTTCCTATCAGAGTCATGAGATAGGATGGGAGAAAACAAGTCATACCGCGAGTCTCCAAGATAGTTCATTACAAAGTAGACTTCCAAGTTGATGCCATTCCATTCAAGTATGAAGCCTAAAACATGTGGTATCTGAAGATTATTGTGGAGAAGGATACCATCAAGCCAGATCGGTACCACGCCGATCATGTGTATTTCTACCTATCATTGTTGGATGATGACATAGCGGGAGAAGTCGAGCCAGGGGTCGATCAAGGAAACAGGGTCATAGATGAAGCTACTGAAGCACAGGTGAAATACAAGAGGTTGTGCAAGAGAATCTTTATGTATGAGGCCAGACATTTGGAACAACACAAGGTAGAAATAGAATCAATCAAACAATGGAGGGAAATTTCTATAAAATCAACAGAGAGGTTGGAGTACTTAGAGTAGGGTCTGATGGAACATGAGGCGAAGGTGAGGAAGATGATCGTGGATTGTCAGAATGCAGAGGGCAACGAAGGAGGACACCTAGCAAGGGTGTATCTTCTGCTGAACATGCGCGACCTAGGGAATCTGATCGATGGGGCGAAGAAAGCCAAGATTGGAGAAGGTCCCTCTGGGACCAAGTAGATTAGAGTTATTATTTACTTGCTTTTCTAGAGTCGTTTTAGAAATTGATTGTAATAAGGCAAATGCCGTTAGTAGTTCCTTTTTATTATTTCTGTTTTAGAGATTTGACTTATTTATTACATTAATGGAATGAGGAAATTAGCATCATGAAGTTTCTCTAAATCTACGTGTCGCTAGGCCTACCTTAGGCACAATGAGGTCCCCAAAATTAGGACGCAAATTTATGATATATGTTTAAATACAGCAAATATCTTTCCCAAAATTCCCTACTGACTTGTTTACCTTTTTTGCTTTTCTTTGTTTTGACTATTCTCACCCCCATATGGTTAGTTTGTGCACAGTGGCATCATCAACATATCATACCAGATCCAGAGTTCCTCCACCTCCTCCTCCTCCAAGTGATCCTAAAAATAAGGGAAAATCCAAGATGGATGACATGAGTGGTATCAGGAAAGATAACGCTGCGCATGTAGAAAATGTTGAAATTTCAGATGGTCGGAGTACTCCGACACAGAATGATTTGGTTCTACGGCTGGAGCAGAAAATACTGGAATTGCAAGGGGAACTTGAGCAGGTCCGCAACTTGGAAAACCTCTCCCTCACATTAAACGTCTTGGATATTAACCAATAGAACGCCCAAAACCCAGCACCTCCTCAAAACACACCAAACCAACATCCACAAACTCTTCCCGCACCTCATCAATACGCCACACCTCCTCAAAATCTTGAACCTCCACCAGTACGAACTCCTCCACAACACCAACATCTTCATTCTCAGTATCCACAAACTACTACCTGCCATACTCCTCAAAATACACGACAACATACCCCCGATCCACAGAATTCAACCAATGATCACCACTACGCCCAAATTCCTAGTATCCACCAAAGTAAACCCATATATGTAGAAACTCTACCTCACCCTACTCAACAAACCCTATACACACCAGAATCCTCCGAGAAGGACCTGCTCATCAAGAATATGGCAGAGGAACTTAAGAAGATCACAAGCTGAGTCCAGGGTGTCGAAGGGGGTAAAGGAATTGAGGGTTTGAACTATGAAGATCTGTGTATTCAGCCAGATGTAGAATTGCCAGAGGGTTACAAACCTCCCAAGTTCGAGATGTTTGACGGAACAGGTGACCCAAAGGTGCATTTAAGGACATATTGTGACAAGATCGTAAGAGTTGGGATAAATGAAAGGATTCGTGTGAAACTATTCATGAGAAGCCTTACTGGAGACGCCCTACCTTGGTGCATCAGTCCGAATCCCAAAAAGTGGGTTAGCTGGATAAGCATGGCATCAGATTTCATGGATCGATTCAGTTTTAATACGAAGAATGCACCAGACGTCTTCTACATACAGAATCTCAAGAAGAAGCCAACAGAGACTTTTCGTGAGTATGCTACTCGATGGATGTTAGAAGCTGCAAAAGTACGGCCGGCATTGGAAGAAGTGGAGAGGAACAAGTTCTTCGTCCAGTCCCAGGATCAAATATACTATCAAAGGTTAATGGTTATCGAGAATCACAAATACCCCGACATCATCAAGCTAGGGGAAAGGATTGAATAAGGGATCAACAGCGGAATGGTAATTAATTTTGAGGCATTACAGGCTACAAATAAAGCTTTACAGTTAAGGGCATATCCAAAAAGAAAGAAGTAAGGGCTGTGATGGTAGCCCAAGGTCCAAAATCTCCTCTTACATACCGAACACCTCCACCCACATATCAGCCTTCTCCTCCCAGATATCAATAACCCGCCATTGCCTACCATACTTATAACACCCAACCAACATATTATCACTCACCATCAGCCTGCCAAAACTATCAGAAACCCAAACCAAATTTTGATCGCAGCCACCCAGACAATACACCCCTATTGGTGAACCCATCGATCAATTATATGAGAGACTGAAAGTTGCAAGGTATGTTACCCTATTCCCGTTGTTGCCATGGAAAATTCTTCTCAATGGCGCAATCCAAATAAAACATGTGCCTACCACTCTGACATGAAGGGTCATACCATCAATGAATGTCGCACTTTGAAAGACAAGATACAAACAATAATTGATACCAAGGTCATACAAGAAAAGAGGCTACACCTAACGTCCACAAAAATCCCCTCCGAGATCATAGGGGCGAGGGGGTGAATGTGATAGAGACTAACAAAGAATGAGACCCGGAAGGGTCAATTGGGATTATTCAGGAAGGGGATGACCTAAAGAAACCTGCGGTAACTGTTACACATAATGTGGTCCATATACATCCACCAGTCAAAGTTGAAATAGCCACATCAACCCCGTTCGAGGTGGAAGTAACAACACCTATAGTTGCACTTGCTCTGTGTGAAGTAGAAGTAACCACACCCTTCACTGTGACGGTAGCATCCACACCGTCCTTTAAGTCAAATGTCGTACCATGTGACTATTTTGCAGAAGACAGTAGTAAAGGAAAAGCAAAAATGGAAGAATCTTATGCAGCACAAGGGATGACCAGGACTGGTAGAGTTTACACACCGGAAAATTTTGGAGGAACAAGTAAAGAAGCTGCCTCCAAGAAGCCCATCATTGAGACCGGACCAGATGATCTCTGTAGGAAGGTGCAAGCAAGAGAATATTCTGTAGTAGACCATCCGAACAAAACTCCTGCTCAGATATACATCCTGACATTACAGCAGAATTCTGAGGCACATAGGAATGCCTTAATGAAGGTATGAACAAAGCTTACGTACCTAACAATATCACCAGTGGAGAGATGGACAACATGGTAGGACAAGTATTGGAGAGCCATAAAATCACTTTCCATGAAGACGAATTACCACCAGAGGTATTAAGCAACAACAGGGCAATGCACATCCAATATGAGGATAAATTCATTGCCAAGGTTTTGATAGATGGATGTTCCAGTCTCAACATCTGTCCACTGACAACTTTGAAAAGATTGGGTAAACGTTTGCATGAAATACGAGCAGGGACTATGAATGTGAAGGCGTTCGATGGGTCTCAAAGGGCCACAATCGGGGAAACCAATCTATGCTTACAAATGGGCCCGACTTGGTTTGATGTCGAATTCCAAATACTCGACATATCCTTGTTGGCCCAAGAAAGGAATAGTTTTGAAGATTGACAAAGGAAATCCGAGATGAACCAGGTCCATCACCGGTGACATAGACCAGCAGAGTGAAAGGCACATGAGATGCACATGCATGAGATAAATGTATTCTGGTAAAATTGAGATATCTTCTGATCGAAAATACTGCAAAAACGAAATCGGAGAAGGACTCCTTATTCAATAAGAACTGAATCTAAGATAAGGAAGGATTTAGGAGTTGAGTTTGATTAGAACTCTTCTACCAAGGAAGAGTTTCATTAGGATTCTAGTTAATTCCTTATCTACTAACTCCTATAAATTGCGGATTGTTGTTATTGTATATAGACGCACAAAAACAGAAATTTATCAAGAATTGAGAGCAAAATTCGTGAAGAAATTTTGCAACCTGTTCGAGCCAAATTGGAGAGTGCGAATCTAGAGCTACTTGAACCAGCTAGAAAAACCAGTTCCATCTGTTGTCTTTTAGTATAGTTTATTTGTACTAGATGGTTACAAGTTGTACCTTTCAGCTTTATCTAGAAGCAATTGTAATAGCTACTGAGTGTTCAAGTTATAGTTAATTGAAGTTTGTCGCAAATAGCTAGAGGCTAGTTTGCCACAAAGGGTTAGAGTTAATCTTTAGGTTTACAAAAGAGTTTATTTTGTAAATGTTGTTTGGCTCATTGTTGTAGTGAAGTGTTTGGAGAAAATCCTATTGAGTAGTAGGTCGTGGTTTTTCACCTTTTAAGCCAGGTGTTTTCCACGTAAAAATCTCTATGTTCTTTACTTTACTGCATTTATTATTTCGCAACAGTACGAGCTGTAACACATAGAAGAACCAGGTCCTTCTATAACAACAGCACTCAAAAATTAGACACCACACAAATCAAACCCCCTCTTGTGTGGTATTGATGTATAAAACATCAATTGGTATCAGAGCACGTTATCCTTGAAGAGGATAACAACTTAGGAAAAGATCAAGATGAGTGCACTACCTGAAAAGTGTAAAGAGAAATCCACCACTAGGCCACCACTATTTGATGATCACTTGCAGATGATTGATGGATGCTTCAAATGTGGTAGAAAAAAACCATATGATCAAGAACTGTCCTATGTGGGAAGTCGAGTGGAAAAAGGAGAAATCTGAAAGAAGGAACATGTTCATGATAAGAAGAACTACAAGAAAAGGTCATCCAAAGAAATGGTTGCTAAACGAGCTCTTATAGCAGTTCAGGAATTTGAAGATGAACCTGATGAAGAATCCGAGATAAGTTTTCTGGACCTTAAGGATAAAATTAAACTCCTTTCTAAAGATAGACTATTTGAATTGTTGCTAATTTTAATTGATGAATCTAAGAATATAAGTTCTGAAAAAGAACAGATGTCAAAAGAGTGTAACTTTTTAATAGAAGAATGCAAAAATCTGGAAATAAATATTTGTAAAACTAAAAAGGAAAATACTACATTGAAGAACCAGGTTCATGCACTTGATAAAACTGTCTTAGAAATTAGATCTGAAAATCTAAAATTGCAGTTTGGAACAGGTAAAGAAATAGCTAGTGACACACAACTCTCACTAGAAAAGGATCTAGGAAAGGTAAAAGATGAGCTTTATAAAAAGGATGAACTGGTAAAAACCCTGAAGGAGGAATTGACTAACGTTAAGCATGAGCTAGACAGAACTTGTAAGTGGAACAGGTCCTCTGATGCACTTTCATGGCTACAGAAACATCATAGTAGCAACAGAAGGGGACTTGGCTTTGGGAACTCTACACCTAAGTGGGATCCCAAAGGCAAGTACCTCACACTCCCTGAGAACAAGATTTGCACACACTATGGTAATATTGGTCACTATAAGAGTGAATGCACTGCAAAATAGAAGGCAAGTCAGAAGAACAAAAATTTGGTTCTAGGGAAAATAGGCTGCCAAGTTGGGCTAAAAAGAATGTGATTTATCCTTTTGCCTATAGAAAGGGACTAGTTTGGGTTCCTAAGACTAACCCCTGATTTCCTTTTGCAGGTTCAAGTGAAGGGGAGAAACCAAGTATGGTACACGGATAGTGGCTGCTCAAAGCATATGACAAGAAGCAAGGACCAATTCTTTTCACTTGAGAACCTAAAAGGAGGTAATGTCTCCTTTGGAAATAGGAAGAAAGATGAGATCATTGGGGTTGATAAGGAACAAGATGAAGATATTGGACTAACAAGAAACTCAAATGATGAATTCATAGTCCAGCCTGAAGCAACATCATATATGGAACAGGTGATGGAACAGGTCCGTCCACACAGGGCAACGTGACAGGGGGAACTGACTAGAGAGGAACGGATCCTCAAACCTTGAGGGAACCTGTCCATGAAACTATTCCTCAGTAACAAAACTAGGAAGGAACATCCAAAGAAATTGACACTCATATTGCAACATCCACGAAATTGGATATAGATGAACCCGGTTCATATGTTGATCAGAAGATGTATAGGGGAATGATTAGCTCTTTGTTATATCTCACTGCTAGCAGACCTGTCATTGTTTTCATTGTAGGCCTTTATGTTGGATCCCAGGAAAATCCAAAAGAGTCTCACTTGATTGCTGTCAAGAGGATCTTGAGATACCTAAAAGGCACCACTGACCTTTGTCTATGGTATCCATAAGGTAGTAATTTCAACTTACTAGGATATGATGATGCTGATTATGCAGCTTTTCTTGTGGATAGAAAGAGCATCTCAGCTATGACACAATTTTGTTGGCTCATGTCTTGTGTCTTGGGCCACCAAAAAGGTAAAATTCTGAGGGCTTATCTACTGCTGAAATAGAGTGTATTGTTGTTGCCTCGTGTTGTGCTAAATGTTGTGGATCAAATAACAATTAATTGATTGTGGGATTGATGTAGCTTGTGTCCCTATATTTTGTGAAAACACTAATGCAATTAGTATGGCAAAGAACTCGGTTCATCACAAAAGAACTAAGCACATAGATGTTAGACATCATTTTAAGGGATAATTATGAGAAGGGATTGATCACTATTTAGTTTTATGCTACTGATAAACAGATAGTTGATATCTTTACAAAAGCACTGAGTAGAGAGCATTTTGAAAGGAAAAGGTTACTATTAGGGATGATTAAGATCACCTGATTGAACCAGTTCAGAATGTACATGAAAAAAGGGAAAAAGAAGAAGGAAAAAGGAAAAAAAATTGGCTAAAAAATCAGGAATTTGTGTAAATAATCAGATTAACAATTGCTCAGTCTCATACTGTAAAAGTATACTCTTATGCCATGTTTTGATATGACTTACTGGTCACTAATGAAAATTTTGCTATCTCTGCAAATTGAGGCTTGATCAAGACGATTCTGAAATGATGAACCTAGTTCATCATGCTAGTTCATCTGAAAGGCGAGGTATATCTTCTACACTTTGCACACTTTGAAATACCAATAATTAAATCATGAGCAAAACTCTACCCAAACTCAAAATCTTCAAAAGCCTATCCAATTGACTTTGAACCAGTTCTANTGAGATACCTAAAAGGCACCACTGACCTTTGTCTATGGTATCCATAAGGTAGTAATTTCAACTTACTAGGATATGATGATGCTGATTATGCAGCTTTTCTTGTGGATAGAAAGAGCATCTCAGCTATGACACAATTTTGTTGGCTCATGTCTTGTGTCTTGGGCCACCAAAAAGGTAAAATTCTGAGGGCTTATCTACTGCTGAAATAGAGTGTATTGTTGTTGCCTCGTGTTGTGCTAAATGTTGTGGATCAAATAACAATTAATTGATTGTGGGATTGATGTAGCTTGTGTCCCTATATTTTGTGAAAACACTAATGCAATTAGTATGGCAAAGAACTCGGTTCATCACAAAAGAACTAAGCACATAGATGTTAGACATCATTTTAAGGGATAATTATGAGAAGGGATTGATCACTATTTAGTTTTATGCTACTGATAAACAGATAGTTGATATCTTTACAAAAGCACTGAGTAGAGAGCATTTTGAAAGGAACAGGTTACTATTAGGGATGATTAAGATCACTTAATTGAACCAGTTCAGAATGTAAATACATTAAAAAAATGAAAACAAAGAAAAAATTTGGCTAGAAAAGTCTGAAACTGGTGTAAATAATCAGATTAACAATTGCTCAGTCTCATACTGTAAAAAGTATACTCTTATGCCATGTTTTGATATGACTCACTGATCACAAATGAAATTTTTTCTATCTTTGCAAATTGAGGCTTGATCAAGAGGATTCTGAAATGATGAACCTGGTTCATCGTGCTGGTTCATCTGAAAGGCGAGGTATGTGTTCTACACTCTGCACACTTTGAAATACTAATAATTAAATCATGAGCAGAACTCTGCCCAAACTCAAAATCTTTTCAAAGCCTATCCATTTGACTTTGAACCAGTTCTGTTTCAACAAGAATCCTCACCAAATTAAAATACCTAGATTCTAGGGAAGCCTTAACCGTCAATTCAAAACTAAAAGTTCATTCAAGCCATCCCCTCCCTTACAAAACCATTCCCAAATTTTTGATGACTCAGGTAACATCTGTCTCAAGTCCTTCTTCTGAGGTCATCTCTGATGTTGCTGAAAAACTTAGAAAATAGGTTCATACTTGTTGGGTCTGTAATAGATGTGGAGTTGTCGGAAACAATAAGAATAGGTGGTAAAAATTAAAAAAAAAATAAGAGTGAGGGAGTACGGAGTAATGAGAAAGGGAAAAGGGAAAGAAGTGGTTGATTCTTCACCCACCTCTGAATCTGTTAGAATGGCTATTTGTGGAGCTGGGCCAGAAAAGGAGGAAGAAAGTAGCAAGAACACAAGGGGAAGTGAATCAGGAGAAGCCACTGAAGGGTTAGTAAATCTAGGAAAACACACAGATGAACCTGGTTCATCTACTGAGGAAACCCTGGCGGATCTACTGAAAACGTTAGGCGATAGATAAAATCCAAAGAAGAAAAGAACATCTAAAGCTGAAACTTCCGAGACAGCAAGAGCAAAAAATAAAAGAAAAGCTTCTCCGTCTGAGACTTCCAATATTTCTCTTCCAAGAGGAATAACTTAAAGGAGCAAGTTAAAGCAAAGTGAGGACGAGTTGAAGAGAGCTTTATAGGAGAGTAAGAAGAAAAAAGTGAAAAAAGGGAAAGAAAAGGTTGTTGATGTTGTTGAAGTGGATGAGATGGACCAGGTCCATCAAAGAGAAAAAGTGGCAGAGGTAGAGGTTCAGACCCCTAAGCTCAAGAAAGCCAAGACTTCCTCAAAGAAGTCTTCATCTATTTCTAAGTCTGCTGAACCATCCATCTTGGCTAAATGAACCAGGTCTGCAGTTTTTCCAAGCCTTAATTTCCTAGCCTGTCTAGAACTTTCAGTGACCCAGATTCAGAATTTTTTGTTTGTTGCTCATGTTTTAACTATTTTTGTTTCATTTTGTGGATTGTGGCAGAATCGTATTCTCTCTATCAATGAAATCTGATGCCTTTTGCTCTGATTCAGTATCTCTATTTTTTGATAGTTTGAATTCTTAGTTGATTATTGATGATTAATACATGATTGCATATGCAGTTTCCCAAGTGGCCATAAGTAAGTGTTAAAAATCTAGGATTCACAAAATTTGTTTTGCAACTTTTTGATGATGCCAAAAGGGGGAAGATAGGTTGTGCTCTGAACATGTGATATTTATAACCTAATGAACTTTGTTCTTTGTGATAAATGCTTAATACTCTTATATGTGTCAATGTTGGACTAAACTGAAACAGGCCTGAAGCACAAAGTTTGTCATCATTAAAAAACGGGAATTTGTTGGCCCAAGAAAGGAAATAGTTTTGAAGATTGACAAAGGACCTCAGAGATGAACCAGGTCCCTCACATGTGACATAGACCAACATAGTCAAAGGCACATGAGATGCACATGCATGAGATAAATGTATTCTGGTAAAATTGAGATATCTTCTGATAGAAAAGATTGCAAAAAGGAAATTGGAGAAGGACTCCTTATTCAATAAGAACAGAATCTAAGATATGGAAGGATTTCGGAGTTGAGTTTGACTAGAACTCTTCTACCAAGGAAGAGTTACATTAGGATTCTAGTTAATTCCTTATCTACTAACTCCTATAAATTGCAGATTGTTCTTATTGTATATAGACGAACAAAAATAGAAATTTATCAAGAATTGAGAGCAAAATTCGTGAAGAAATTTTGCAACCAGTTCGAGCCAAATTGGAGAGTGCGAATCTGGAGCTACTTGAACCAGCTAGAAGAACCAGTTCCATCTGTT
>ML370396.1:0-121186 GCA_005239525.1 Nicotiana knightiana | reverse complement strand
CCCCCCCCCTCTTGTGTGGTATTGACGTATAAAACATCAATCCTTCTCGTACAACTTATTATTGGGACGACCTTAGATACATGTCTCTTGGGCTGTGGTTTCCACTTTGCATCAGGCTGTGAAATTCGAATGGAATCATCAAGAGGTGATCATTCATTGAGACGGGAGTAATCCCATTTTTACCAATCAAATTGTTCTAGTCGTGGAAAATAGAAGGAAGTTAGGTAGGGAGACTTATCATCACATCGAGCGTGTTAATGCGATTGAGAAAGACAAATGGTGGAGCAGCAAAATATAAAGCATACTAGCGTGGACGGGGTATGAACCTGGTAAAGAGCTAGGGAAGAATCTCCAAGGTATTGCCAAGTCAATACAGCTAAAATGTCACGGCATGAACTTTGGATTGGGATATCAATACACTTGGCATGAGTATCAGAATTGGTCACCACTATGGAGGTGTCCGTACTATCTTCTCGAGCAGCCAATACTGCATCTGAACCAATCTTTCCACCAAGCTGACATAATGTGGGGATCCAAAGAAGATGAAGTTCTAGCTAGCTTAAGGAACCTGTTCTTGGAAGATGAAGACATAGATTGCAGTGTGATATTTGAGGAGGAGGAGGAGGAGGAAGAAGGCCACATCATCCAGACAGTGGAGAAGGAAGCTGTTCTCAGGAACTGGACCGCCACACCATCTAGGGCCCGATGAGTCCCGGGGTAGCATGGCTGCTAGTGTCATTTATTTTAAAAACAATTCCTTTTGAGCATTTTTGTTTAAAACATTTTTATTTTCTTTCAGTACTTTGCTTTGGAAAACGTTGTTTTAAGTCATTAAAATCGCTTTGTTTGACATTTCAACATTTATCAACGGCTTGATGTTTTATTATTATTATCTTTTATATCTTTCTTTCTACAGCATTACTATTTCTTACCTTGATGAACCAATGAATGTGACATCTACTGAGACAACGCAACATAAGGATAGTGACTCGAAAGAGATAGAAGAAGAAGATATGATACCTGAGAAAATCGCCAGAGAAGTTGAGAACTTTGAGAACAAACCTAAGTCCAACCTGGACGAGAATGAGGTAGTCAACTTGGGAGATTCTGAAACTGTCAAAAAACTCGCATAAGCATTCACTTTTCACCATCAGAGAAGGAAGAGTACACTCGTTTCCTGAGAGAGTATGAGGACATTTTTGCATGGTCGTATGACGATATGACCGGGTTGAGCACATCCATAGTGCCTCACAAGTTACCTACCAATCCAATGTGTCCACCAGTAAAGCAGAAACTCAGAAAGTTCAAACCAGACATGAGTCTAAAAATCAAGGAATAAGTCACCAAGCATATCAAAGCTAAGGTCCTCAAGGTAGTTCAATATCAAACTTGGTTGGCCAACATTGTGTCGGTTCATAAGAAAGAAGGGAAAGTCAAGGTGTGTGTCGGCTATCGGGATTTAAATAGAGCAACTTGGTCTAACCATTTCTTCCAGAGTGGAGGAATTATTTATAGAAGAACTCCAGATCTAGGGCTATTACGGTGTGTAGATGCCAAAGAAGCCTCCAAACTGCTTGAAGAGATACACAACGGAACATGCGGCCCACATATGAATGGTTTCGTCCTATCCAAGAAGATACTCAGAGCCGGATACTTTTGGATGACTATGGAAACAGACTGCATCAGGTATATCCAAAAATGTCAACGGTGCCAAATACATGCAGATATGATACAGGTACCTCCAAACGAACTTAATGCAATAAGTGCACCTTGTCCTTT
This sequence comes from Nicotiana knightiana, assembly GCA_005239525.1. Classification (NCBI taxonomy): domain Eukaryota; kingdom Viridiplantae; phylum Streptophyta; class Magnoliopsida; order Solanales; family Solanaceae; genus Nicotiana; species Nicotiana knightiana. The sequence continues at coordinate 119,407 of ML370396.1, read as the reverse complement.
TACTGTCTGGGATCGAGCCCACCACTTCAAACGGGCACAGGTTTATTCTAGTGTCCATCGACTATTTCACAAAATAGGTTGAAGTTGTATCTTACAAAGTTGTAACCAAGAAAGTCGTCGCAGATTTTGCCAGGGATCGTATTGTTTGTCGATTTGCGGTTCCAAAATCCATCATCACTGACAATACCATCAATCTCAACAATGATCTGATGAAAGCTATGTGTGAAACCTTCAAAATCAAGTATAAAAACTCCACATCATACCGACCCCAAATGAATGGAGTCGTGGTGGCCGCCAACAAGAACATCAAGAAGATACTAAGGAATATGGTAGAGAATCACAAACAATGGCATAAGAAGTTATCATTTTCCTTATTAGGATACCGTACCACAGTCCGTACGTCAACCGGGGCAACCCCTTATCTATTGGTCTACGGTATTGAAGTCGTCATCCCCGCTGAGGTAGAAATTCCATCTTTGAAAATCATACAAGAAGCTGAACTCGGTAATGCAGAATGGATAAGAAGCCGCTATGAGCAATTAGCTCTCATTGACGGGAAAAGAATGAATGCAGTGTGTCATGGTCAGCTCTGTTAGAACAGAATGTCTAGAGCTATCAACAAAAGGGTCAAACCTAGACAGTTCACACCGGGGCAGCTGGTGCTAAAATGGATCTTTCCACATCAGGATGAAGCCAAAGGGAAATTCTCATCCATTTGTCAAGGACCTTATATGGTTTGCAGCGTACTGATAGGAGGAGCACTCATACTCGCAGAGATGGACGGGGAAATTTTACCAAAGCCCATCAACTCAGATGCAGTCAAAATATACTATGTTTAAATTGTTTGCATTTCTTCATATGATGTATTTGAACTGCGCTTGACTTGATTCCCGTTTAAGAGGAGATATGTAGGTAGCCCTATGGGTTCGGTAACAATAAAATAAAATTTCCATTTTCCGCATAATCAAAAACTGGGACAGAAGCAAGTTCAGCCAACTGCACCGTATGCGGAATAGCCAAAAGTTTGTCTAGGTAACTAGGGCAGAATTTTGAGGACCCTCAAAATTCTATGTCAAGAAGGTCGCAATGTCTCTAATAATGTCACAGTTACCGGTTCATCTAATCAATTTTTAAATCGCATACTACTATGTTTTGTAAACTATGCATACATATTTTTCGAAAATTTTATTTTTTAGTCAAATGCTACCCATGGTAACTTGAACTGGACTCTAGTGTGGAGCGGAGAAAAGCAAACAGGCAAAGGCACGAACAAACCTCGCCCGTAAAACTCGCGGTTTTTATTTGGATGCAGGCACAAGGAATAGCCGCAGGTACGTGCGCACTTTAGAATCATTATCTTCACAACCACAAAGCTACCATACCCATCTCTAGCTAAGAAATACTCTGATCTTACTTACTATTTGTCCATTGCATGAGACTAAGCATTGTATCAAATCTTGCATGAGGATAAGCCCTTCCTCCTTAATTTCATAACGCTAACCATTGCCTTCCCATGCATGAGACTAAGCATTGTCTCAAATCCTGAATAAGAGCCTTCACATGCATGACACTAAGCATTGTCTCAAATACTACATAAGACTAAGCATTGCCTTCCCCTGCACGAGACTAAGCATTGTCTCAAATCTTGCATAAGGCTAAGCGTTGCCTTCCCCTCCACGAGACTAATCATTGTCTCAAATCTTGCATAAGGCTAAGCGTTGCCTTCCCCTGCATGAGACTAATCATTATCTCAAGTCCTGCATAAGGCTAAGCATTGCCTTCCCCTGCATGAGACTAATCATTATCTCAAGTCCTGCATAAGGCTAAGCATTGCCTTCCCCTGCATGAGACTAAGCATTGTCTCCAACCTTTTACGAGACTCAGCATTGTCTCTCCTTGCATAACCACAAATGTCACTCTATTCCAAAACCTTGACATATACCCTTCTCTCAAGGCTCAGCTCTGCCCCTGATCTTACACAAGACCAAGCTATGTCTTGTTTCATCTCAAGCATCATGTCTTTGCATCTCATGGGCTGATATATAGCAAACTTGTCCAAAGGCGTCATAGTCCGAAGGCATCATCCTCATAGACGGAAGACACCATGCCATGGCCTGAGGATCTCATAATATTGCACATTATTATTCAAAGGCATCATGGTTCAGAGGCACCATCTTCATAGCCCGAGAACATCATTTCATGGCCTGCGAATCCTTTACTACATAATTCATGGCCCGGGACATCATGGTCAAAGGACGTCATCCTCACCGTCCAAAGACAATCTCCATGGTCCAAAAGGAATTTTCATCATGTTTAAATTTATGCGATAATCTATATGCAGACATTGTATTTTGAGTTTGTAGGTAATCCGGGAAGCAACAGTTCTCATAACTGGAGCAATCTTCGCTCCAGTTTCCATTCAACACTCATATCCTCCAATTATTTCAAACATAAACGATCACCATCTGTTACTCATCAAATAGCCGTTCAAACATCCATACTCATTCCCAAGTACTTCCATTCTGATATCGTCTTGTCCCGAAAAGCTTGTCCGTTCCTACAACAATTCCATCGTTATATTCCACCGCTAGATCTAGAACTACACATGGCTTGATTCTTGTAAAACCAGGGATATGTAGGCATCTCAGAGACCATAGTGCGGCCTATATTTCTAAAAACATTTCATTCGGTCAAAATCGGTCATCATTTTCTTTACCTAACAACTCTATCATCCTTCCCGGATAAAGAGGGGAAGTTGTTGATACATTTTCCCTCATGTTTTTTCAAATATACATATACTTTCAAAATAGTGTACATGCATCGTCATTTGATTTACAAGCAGGAATAATCATTTTTCATAATTTTCTATAATTTTTAAAGGCTTTAAATAAATTTATTCCTGTATTTTTATTATATAAATACTCATTAATTACCTCACAAATTATTTTATGATGAATTTATCATCTAATTTCATCATTTACACCCATATTAGGTTTTACATATTTTCAGCAAATTTTTCATAATTACATTTATATTTTAAGGGCTAAAACTGCATATTTTGCAATAATAGCCTATATGCATTTATAATTAGTGTATTTATGCCAAAATAATCTTTTTATACTTTTATAATGTTAAATATTTTTTTATTTGTTTTATGCACAAATGATATTTTTTATTATTTATTTATTATTTTTACAAATTATTTATTAATTAAATTTGGAAATTTAAAATCTGGCCTCAATTTGCAACCAATTTCAGACCCAAACCTACCCAGTTACCCCAAGCCCAATAACCATGGCCCAATTACCCTTACCCATTTACTACCCGACCCAACCCTGCCTAAATCCAAGACGTTGATCTTGAAAGATCAACGGCTTATATCCTTTTCCCCGTTTCAATTAACCAAACCCCCATTTAACCTTAGCCATTCCTCACCGGCCGCTGCCTTCAAACGCTCTCACCTCACTGCCCTAAACCCACGCCGTCTCTCCCTAATTTCCTCTCCTAATCCCACTGGGCATGGGATTCCTTAGTGGTTTCTTAGCATATCTCACCTCTCTTTGGTACTGGGACTTTCTATATACCGCTTGCCTAAACATGGAAAGCGGATCTCTTCAACTTCGAACCAAAATGGTTCAACCCCTTAACCTTTTTCTGTCTTTGTTCTTCCTTGCTTTTTTATGGTATGGATCTCTATAAATCTTTGAGTATCTTTGTGATTTTTTCTACTTACCCTAAAGCTAGATTACAGATCTTTTCTAGATCTAATATGGTTCGATTCTTTAATTATGTTTTTTAATATTTCTGTCTATATATCTCTATGAATCTTATTATAACTCTTTGCTTGATTATTTCTGCTGATTTTTACATGCCTTAAGTTTGGGGTTTTCTTAATGTTCAAAATCGAACCAAATCTGGTTCCATTCTCCGATTTTTTAAATAAATTTTATGTCTATATCCATCTTATTGTAACTCTCTGCCTTTATTTTTTGCCGATCTGTATATTTTACATATTTAGGGTTTCAAATTTTTTTTTTCTTATTAACTGTTAAGTGCTTTCCTTTCTAGTATTTTGACTAATTATTGCCATATTCATGGGTTCAATTTCAGTACTATTTAAACCCCTCCCCAACTCCCTTTTGAGGAAATATTTAGAGTTCAAAATTTTCTCACCAATTTAAACAAAAATAGTACACTGTTATCCTCTAGAATATATTATTCTGTGTATTTTTTATTCCTGGTCGGCTGGAAGCCCAGGCCTGAAATCTTCAAGTGTTCTGTCTCCGTTTGGTTATAATTGCTACAATACTGGATTCTTTTTTGTGTCGTCTCAACTGGTGAGTTATTGAATCCTTCACTACTTCATTACTCGTTTAATGTATTAGTGCTATTAGACTAGTTACCCTAAAATGTTATTATCTGTATTTAAGACATGTTTAATTTAGTTTTAATCGATTAATGAAATCTGCTCCCCTGAATCCTCACTCTTTGTTGGCTTAAAGCCAAAACAATTTAGGTTTTCCCTGGCCTCCCTAGTGTGGAAAATGCTTAGGGTTCATATGAGACCCTCGTGAACTCTGACACGCTAGGATTTGGTCCCTAAATTCATTGAACTGTTGTGATCATTCTTCTCTAGTGTGAGCATTGCCCGAGGTTCTTGCAGCCCTTATGAACTTTGACACACTAGAGATGATTATGTATGCTTATCATTGAGATATGGGTGAATCATTCACTGCTGGCTACTGTGTATGGGCTTTTGAAGCTATTGTGAGTTAAAGGCCTGGCATGTCAGGGTGTATTTGGGCCTGCTGCAGGCTTCCTATAGTTTTTATACTTTGTAATTCATTCATTCAATTCTGGTCTGTAATAATAATTGGGGTATTAGTAAATTGGAAACTAGGTTTATTTTTAACATTTGCATGAGAACGGGTAGATTTCCTGCCTATAAGTGTTTACTTTTCTCATTCTGATATTGTGTGTTAGATAACCTGCCTATAGGTGTTTAGTTTGCTCATTCTGTCATTATGTGTTAGATAACCTGCCTATAGGTATCACTTTGCTCGAATAAGTTCTGTGAATAACCTGTACATTCTTCTTTTACATGTTAGATACCATGCCTATAGGAAATAAAATAACAAAAATAGGCATCATGATCATCGGGTCATTTATATTCTATAAATCTGAATTGTTAGAAGTCATGCCTATAGGGTTCTTAATTGATTGATATGCTATTGTCATACTTTCCCATTAGAAAGCATGCCTATAAGAATTAAAAACAGTTTCCATCAGCAAAGGTAGGAATTCTGAATAACTCTCATTGTTTATCATCGTCTAACACTGAGTAAATCACCTAGATAGCATGTCTATAGGTTTAACCTCTTATAATTATAATCAGTAGGCAACTGTGCGGTCACTTAGAAATTACTTTGCATAATTGCCAGTATGATTAAAATCTAGAATCACATAGAAATCATGTCTATAGACCTAAAACCTTTAATTGCTGAAATTGACAAAACGTCTAATCTGTTGTGTGCATTCGCTGCCCAAGTGTGGAGGCTAACTTGAGCCCCTATTTGCTTTTATATGAAAATCAAACTTATTTTTGTATGTCGCGTAGTTTTACCATTTTTTGAGCAACCTAAGTTAAGCCCAGAACCATCAAAAATAGAGTCCAAATTCCTCCTGGGCCATAGGCAAGGGACGTGTAGTGCACACGTAGGGTACGACTTAGAATTTATTAGAGAGTTTTAGGTAAATAACTTAAAGATAGTAATCGGATAGCAGGAGATGATAGTTTGTTCCCGCTGAATAATATGAGTAACACCCCCATCTTTGGGGAGTTACGAAGTATTATTTATGTTACACGGGGTGATCCTTTAGGCTAAAAAACTAAGGACCCCCCCCCCCCCTGTTACACTCAAATTTGTAACGACCCGGACGGTCGTTCCGAGAGTTTAGCCCCGTTCTTCTGGTTTCAGATTCATTATATATAGTTCAACTTTTCATTTATGTATGTTGGGCCAGTTGGTTCGGGTTCAGAGTGGTCATGGTGAGAATTGAGGCACTTAGTCTCTTAAAGTAGCCTAATAGTTGAAAAAGACAACTGAGAGTTGACTTATTGGTACACGGCCTCGAAATGCGGATTTTATGGCTCGGATAGCTTCAAAAGGTGATTTGGGACTCATGAGTGTGTTTGGAATGTAGTTTTGATGTCCGGAGTAGAATTAGGCTTGAATTGGCGAAAGTTAGTTTTTGGCGATTACCGATCGATAGAAAATAGGCTATCAGGGTCGGAACTGGATGCCGGAAGTTGGAACAAGTCCATAATGTCATTTTGGATATGTGTGCAAAATTTTAGGTCAATCGGAGGTGTTTTGGTTGGTTTCGGTTGTTGGCGAAATTTAGAAGTTTCAAAGTTCATAGGTTCGAATTTGATGCAATTTTGGTGTTTTCATGTTGTTTTTGGTGTTTCGAAGGCTCAACTAAGTTTGAATAATGCTATGGGGTGTGTTGGTGTGTTTGGTTGGGGCCCCGAGGGGCTCGAGATTGATTTCGGATGGTTGGCGGAGTTTTGAACTTAGGAAATTGCAGCAAATGACTGCTGGTGTAAAGTTTATGGTGTGTGGCCACACCTGCGGATGGGTAGCCGCAGGTGCGATGCCGCAGGTGTGAAGTCCATGCGCAGGTGCGAAAGGAGTCTAGGCAGGAGGAATCCGCTGGTGCAAAGAGTTAGTCGCGCCTGCGAAGCCGCAAGTGCGGAGAAAAGATCACATGTGCGAGAATTGGTCCGTTAGTGTGATTTCGCAGATGCGGGTCAGTGCGGATTAGCTGTGCAGATCAGTATAAAAGAAAGCCTCCATGAAATTTTTGTTATTCTACCATTGTTGCATGCGGTTGGATCTTATTTAAGGGCAATGTGAAGAGAGAATTCAAGGGTCTTCAGTGGAGTTTCTATGCAATTTTGTTCGGATTAGGATTGTAATTTGAAGTATTAAAGTAGAAAAAGTTTGGAAACTAGGGAGGAGGATTTGGAAAATTCTTTTGGCGATTTGGGTAGGAAATTATGGTCCGATTGTGGTGTTTTTGGTATGTGTAGAATCGTGCGAGGACGAGGTTTCTAGTGATGTACATTTTATCGAATTTCGAGACATGGGCCTAGGGCTCGGGTTTGGCCGAATTTCGAGATTTTTGTATAAATTTATAGTTTTCGATTGTGTTGTGTTCCTTTAGTATATATTAATGATTTTAAATTGGTTTTGGTTAGATTCGGAGCAATCGGGAGCCAACTTGAGGGGCAAGAGCATAGCGGACTAGTATTGTGGCCCGGTAGAGGTAAGTAATGGTTATAAATTTTGTCCTGAGGGTATGAAACCCCGGACTTCATATTTCTCACTGTTTTTAGAATGGCACACATGTCGGATGACGAGTATGTGGCGCGCACTGGTTTTTGGATTGGATTTGGACTATAAGCCATGTTTGGGGCCTCGTGCCGACTTGTTTAGACCCCTTGGGGGCTTTTTACTGCTATTTTCCTCACTATTTATTGATGATTTCACTCAGTCACATTATGCTTACTATTTTCGAAACTCAACCTGATTTACACTACTTTGAGATTTAAAAATGATGTTTTGGGTCGAGTACCCCGTTTTACTGATTCGCTCGAGGGGCTTTTGGGAGGTTTTGACTTAGTGAGGCTGAGGTCCTGATTGTGAGGATATGATATGCCACGAGGTGGCTTGATATTAGCGCTTGGGCTGAAGGAGCCCCTCCGGAGTCTGTACACACCCCCAGTGAGCGCAGGTACCTTCTCAGTGCGAGTGTCGAGTGCCGAGTGACGAGTGATTGGGAGGCATGAGTGACTGTGAGGCATGCCCGAGGGGCTGATTATGAGTGACTGTGAGGTATGCCCGAGGGGCTGATTATGAGTGACGTTAAGGCATGCCCGAGGGGCTGATTATGATTCATGTTTTTGTCCGAGGGGCTACTTATCATTTTACCAGTTTCACTCTGAACTTATGAAATTTGTTTTGCCCGAGGGTCCTTTTTATGTTTTTCAGCATTTTTTTACACTAAACTTCTTGAAAGTTATGTTGAAACTATTGGCAAGTATATTTCCAAATGATTTTTTACTGAAATCGGCTTTTAAGCGTGATGATTTAACGTATACATTGTTGGAAATAAAGACTCTGCTTATTGTGAATTGATGATTGATTTTTATGTATTTCTCGCTGCTCAGACCTTATTTATTTTCATTACTACTGAGTCGGTGTACTCACATTACTCTCTGCACCTTGTGTGCAGATCCAGGTGTTAGGGCAGGGTGATCTGTGTATATTTTCCAGAGATTTCTCGGAGGTTTCAGAGGTAGCTGCATGCATCCACGGTCCCTCTCACTCTCTCCTGCTTACTACTATAGAATTTATTTTCTTTTTAGTTGTATATTTTTATGTAGATGCTCATGACCAGTGGCTCCGGGATCTCGGGGGTTGTATTCTATATTCAGTATAGCTTTAAGTGTTTTATTAATGTTTAAAGGAAACATTTATGGGTTATCAGTGTAGTAAAGATGTAAATGGAAGTTTATTATGATTTGAGTAGTTTTCGCTGGCCTAGTTCCACGATAGGCGCCATCATGAATGGCTTAGATTTGGGGTCGTGACAAAATTACACCTTAAAATAGTGTAAATGGTCGATTGTCAAATATAATAACCCAACTAGGTTGGGGTCGAATCCCACAGAGAACAATATGTAGGCGATTAGTAATGTAAGAGAATTATCACTTATCGCGCAATGCCAAACACTTAGGTTTTAGTTGTAAAAATATTTATATCTAAATGCAAACATATAAACTAACCTAGAAAGCAAGTAAAATGATTAATGGCTACAAGTATGCATGCATCGGGAATTACACTCAAGTAACGATCCAACGTGTTTCACGATTTTACAAATATGAGTGAGTTTATATTAATTAGCCACGAATAATAATTCTTAATTAGATTTTTCCAAAGACTAACAAGACTCCCTAATTGAATTATTCCTAACCCAATTAAGAGATTAAGAACACCCGGATATGGCTACAAGTAGTTCAATCCTATTATTAGGTAGAATCTATAAAAAATTAAGGTTAAAACCTCAAGTTCTTGTTAATTAATCTTTCCTAAACCCAAATTATCTTTTCCAAAATTAATTCGGAGTTAATGGGCGAGTCCTATGGTTAGCTAATCCCTTTGGAAACATTAAAGAACAAGAACAATTAAAGAAATAATAACTCACTTCATAAAAGATGAAAAATCATTTAATACATAAGCACAACAAGGTATTTAATCCACACTTTACACATGAATATTTCCATAAACAAGAATTATAGTTTGAAATAAATACTACACACTTAAATATTCAATACAAAGCAAGGAAATGAAGAAATAAACATAAATGGGTAAGAATCCTTAACCACAAGCTTGAAATATTCAAAACCCAAGTGTGTGTGCAAACCCTAGCTTCCAAAAATGTTATCTCTAGTCTTCGAGACTCAAAATATGCTAAAACAATGCCAAAGATACTGAAAATATCTGTTAGGTCGAGTATATGTGGGTTTGGGATTGGAAAAATGTGATTTTACAAATCTGTCCAGGTCTGATCCTCGTTGACCGCGCAGGTGCGGCTCCGCAGATGCGGATTCCATATCGCAGGTGCGATTCCAAGTGGCATCACTCTTTTCTACAGATGCGGACGAAACTTCCGCACCTGCGGTACCGCAGGTGCGGATACCACGTCGCAGGTGCGGCCTCAGTACAGTTGAGCCAGTTTCGCAGGTGCGAAGGGCTTCTTCGCAGGTGTGATGCCGCACCAGCGACCAAAAGTCCGCAGGTGCGGAATCACTGAACTCTTTTGTGCTTTTTCCACAAATTTTTGCTCAATTCCACTTCAATTCAAGCCAATCACTTCATGGTATCATTTCCCTGAAAGACGAACAATACACACCATAAACGACCTCATGTTAACATTAAAGGATGCAAAATCTAGGGAAAAAGAGCTAAAATGAGTAGTAAAATCACATCTCATCAACACCCCAACTTAAAGCTTTTGTTTGTCCTCAATCAAATCAAAACCAACAACTCAATGAGGTTCTACCATTTAAAGAACAAGTCGTATTGCTATCATTTACAAATCACATTCTCCAACTAAGCATTATACTTATGGATTTGGTTGGTACTAATAATTAGACTCAAGTATGCACCTTACCCGAATAACTCCCTCATTAAAAAAAACTTCAAGAAGTGCAAGGGGGTTTCAAAATAATCAAATGACAAGAATAAGCCTCAAGGAGTGACTCAAAAGCACTGTTCCACTACATATGCTCAACTCATTCGTTTCTGGATATATCAATTTCACCGATTCATTCTAATTCATGTGCCCTCACAAGAAAGAAAGTCCCAAAATCACCATATTTACAAGAAAAACACAAGGGACAAATTAATAAAGACACTCACTCTCACAAAGAATTTCAAGTGTTACAACATATCATGCCATAGGCTTGCCCTTACTTTAATTTATCGCCTTTTCAAGAACATTCGGTTGGAGATCCCATAAGGACTTTTTAAGCTTGTAATGTAGGCTTAGGGAAGGGTTGGATAAACATTTGGGTACAAGTGACTACACCCTCCTTGAACACTACTCACATTTTTATTTCTTGTTGCCCTTTGTTTCTTTTCAAACCACATAGCCCTCATTGGCTCCTAGTTACCAACATCGAACCACCTTAAATACCTCTCTAATTCTCTTCAAGGCTCCATATTTATATATATATATATATATATATACAAATATTTCTTTTTCTTTTCTTTTCCCTTTTTTTTATATTCTTATTTTGGAGCTTGAATAATTTCATGGGAACACTTTGAGTTATAGGTTCCTACACTCAATATACAACCTTACCAATTTCCAACTTGATACAGCACTCCCAACTTAGGCTTTTAGCCTCATTCTCAATGTTCAAGAAGGGACGGGTTCAAACGAGGGAATTTTTTTAACAAAATGGGAAAGGTTTGTAATGAGGTGACCAAACAAAAGGTTAAAGGCTCAAATAGGGTAACTAGTGATAATATTTATGTGATGGTAAGCTTGAAAGGAAAAAGAGTTTTTTCAAATAACAAAAAGAATGTCTAAGGTCATTTCTCCAATCAACCGTAATTATCTTTAGCATTGAAAGACCAACCGGGAAAGTTCTAGATGATGAAGTGAACACAAGAATTATTTACACAAACTCTAACACACATGACACATGAACTAGTCAAGACGGATCAAGTTTACTTCCTAATAAAAGCATCTAGAGCAATATCATGCAAACTAGTAGGCAAAGAGTCACTAAAAGAGCCAAAAATTTATCACACAAATTATTCTTTACCCTGCAACTTATTATATATATATATATATTTTTTCTTTTTTTCTTTTTTTTTCAATTTATAAACCAACATTCGGAGGGGTATTTGTAATTCACATTTCACATACAAGCGACTAATTTTGTTAGTACCAAATAATCCAAAAGTCTCCACCTAGTAAACAAAAAGCTACTAAAGAAAATAAGTAAAGAAAGAAAAATAAAAATAAACTAATCACACCAAGCTCAGAAGGAGCACATGACATAACTAAATAAGCCCGGCAAGGGCACACAATATCCATACAATAAAGAAGCCCGACAAGGGCACATCCACAAAGTCATAGTACAAATACAATATGCCCCTAAAGCCACCCCCAACTAAATATATTGCAGTGTCCCCACTCCACAATATCAAAAGTAAAGAACAATAGTTTGAGGGTCTCCCAGAGGTCTGCATCATACTGGCAGACTGCAGGAGAAAAGGCTAATTCGTGCTGCTGAGAGCTCTCGCCATCAGCATCCTCATCATCATCATCCTCAGCATCTGTCACGAACGAGTACACCTCACTATTCTCATCATCTTGAACTGGTATCTGCATGCTCGGTTTTACCCATTTAAAGATCGCTTTAATCCCTCCCAACATTTTTATCATGAATTTGCCCTTCTTTTTGTTCTTCTCCTTTTCTTTGTCAAAAGATGACTTGAGGTCGACATGCACCTTGTCCAAGCTGGTATAGCAGGTATCGAGTTAGGCAATAGATGATGCCATCTTAGCATATGTATCGAAGTAAGTCTGCACCTCAACTCTGGAGAAACAGTCGGGCGGGGACTGGGAGTGTGAGGGCCTACTAGGGAGCTGTGACACTAACTCCCGAATGGATGCAAGCTGGGAGTTCATCTCCCCAAAAGGTCCCTCAGCTGGGGCAGTCTGTGAGGATGATCCGGCCTCTGCGGTAGTGCTGGTGATCTTCCTTTTTTTACTTTTTAGCACACTACCTACACCTGTCACTCTCAGTGGGTGGAATGGCTTGTCTGCCGGTATCCAATGATCTCCCTCACATTCATCAACATGTGCATGCCAACATAGCTCTGTAATCAACGAAGGGAACATCATAGATGTGCCACTATGAAGAACGTATCCCTTTAGCTCGCGCACAATGTAGTGGCCGACATTCACAGGGATTTCATCCAAGATACAAGCAATCATCAAAGCCCTGGCATATGGGACATCAGACACATTCCACGAGGGGGGATACTCTGCTCGCGATGATATAGAGCCACATCTTTGCTTCAGCAATAAAATCACCATACTTGATCCCCTCTTCCTGGTAGCCCAGCTCACCCTATGACCCGGAGGACACATCTTAGTAACTAGCCAACCACCATTGTCACATGTGTCTTTTTCTTGCACAGGCTCGAGCGGATGATTGGGGAGCCCATAGAAATTATTTATCTATTCAACACCAAATTTTACGGTCTTTCCCCGTATGGTGATTTCATGATTCTAGAAGTGAGTCCACCTCAGGTTGGCATATAATTATCTCACCCGTTCTTCATTAGCCTTGCATGGATCGGGAGCGAAGCAGGTCCAGCCGCTTGCAACCAACCGGCCATCGAAATCCGGAAGAATCTCTGTCAATTTATCCATGGAAATCCCTTTCTCAAGTATTAGTTTCTTTGTGAGGAGATCATCATAATACCGGATCTTATATGCAGCAGATAAGAATCTGGAAGTATCAAAGTTCTCCTCAACATTTTCTTCAATTTTGTGACTCAAATAGGGATTGCCCGTAATGTTTGGATCCACCTAAAGCTCAAAGTACCTTCAAAAAATTAAAACGAAGTTAGTCAGGCAGTAGAACCTTGCAAAGAAAATTAAAAAAACTGCAATTAGGTCAAAGAACCAGGTTGAACTAGTCTGGGAAGCCCCTGATGCAAGCTCACTAGAATTGTTGTAACGTATCAGTTTCCGCACCTGCAAAACTTCAGTCGCAGGTGCGGTTGTGCATCTGCAAAGAAATAAGCGCACATGCGTACTTTGCTCAGTGGACCGGAAGTCGCACCTGCTAAGAAGGACTCGCAGGTGTGAGGCTGCATCTGCGGAAAATTGTTCGTGCCTGCGGAATTTTTTGACTATTTTTTCTATTTGGGGCATTGTTTTGAACACTAATCTATACTCAAGACTTCCGGATTAGTGTACCAAATTGAGTTCTAACTTCGTTAACACTGAAGCTTTGGTACCTCGCTCATAATTTTCTTTTGGACCATTTATCAAACATGTTGCAGGCAGTGTAAAATTACTTTTTCTTCACATAATTTTGGTACTCAGACCTCCCACAATTTTGTTTACATTTTCAACAACCCACATTATCCTACTCTCAACCAATTTCCTTACCCTAATATTTAGCCTAAATCAGAGGGGGTCGTAGGAATGGAGGGAGGCAGCCATGAAAGGCTTGAGAAGAAGAATAAAAGAAACAGAGCAGGGGAGAAAAACAGAGAAGAAAAAGATAGAGGAACCCAGAGAAAATAAATGCGTAGTCTTGTGTAGGATCGAGCCTTATGAGAGATGAGAGATGAGAGGAACAGAGGATAGTATTTTTTTCTTTTGAGTTTTGGGAATAAACACACTAACCTGATGAAATGAGGGTTAGGGGATTTTCTTTACACAAACCACGCACCTGCAAAAAAATATTCGCGCCTGCGACGGCGCACGTACGCAAAAGCCATCGCACCTGTGGAAACTCCGCACCTGCGCTCCTATCTCCGCTGTTGCGAGGCCGCACCTGCGACCTACCTGACCGTAGGTGCAGAAATGCCTAGGTTCAGTAGTGAAATTCTAGGCAGCCACTATTTTGGTACATTCCCCGTCTCAAAAATTCGCAACTAGCTCCAAAAAATCTGAAACTTGGCAGATTAGTGCAAAATAATATACTAAGCTATTCTAAAAAAGAAATTTTCAAAAATGACCAAAAATTTTGAAAACGATGGGTTACCTCCCACCAAGAGCCGCATTAAACATCATGGCACGACGCACATCAACTTTACCACTTTTCTCACCACTTGGACAATATGAACCGGGCACCTAGCTTGGAATCAAGCTTGTGACCATGAGCGGTGGGGGGTGGTAAGTAGATGACCAAGCCAAGTATTAAATTCTTCATTTTGCACTTCTTGGCTCTCATGTGAGGAATGTCGTTTTGCTCGCTTGTTCTTTCGAATTGTAGAATGTATGGTATTGGTCCTTCCTCCTTTCAATCCTTCATTGACTCGTGTAGTTCAACTTCCATATCACCACACAATTCCAATGTTGAAAAATACTTGGACTGTGACTTCAAACCTCCAACTTGCAATTTTTTTTGGATTTTGACATCCTCATTTTCCCCCGAACTAGAGTCAATTTCAACCAACTTGTCATTTACACCGGTTGACTCTAATTCCTCATTTTTCTTGGCATCACTAATACTCATGGAGTCGGTTGGCGGATGTTCAAGTCTTGATTCCTCGAGGTAAAGCTCACTTTCTTCCTCGGAATTGGACTCTTCTTGGCTTTCTTCCACACTTTCAAGTTGAGAGGCATAATGAGCCTCCATTAATAATTTCATTTGATCCTCCAAAGTGCGGATATGCTCAACATTTTGAGTCACATCATATTTCAATTCCTCGAGTGCAAAGTTGTGTCTCTCCTCATTTTCAAGAATGGCCTCCAACATGAGCATCATCTTCTCATTTTGAGCATTTGAGAGTTCTTATTGGTCTTGTTCAAGTGCCAAGGAAGAATTTTCAACTTCAACCTCCAAGGAAGGTTCTTCGCTATCACTCACATCCAAGGCTTTTTGAAACCTTAAAGCTTCAATAATTTCATCCATTTGTGAGTGCAACATTTCAAGTGCCAAGTCATTTTGGAGACTATTCTCCAAAATTTCCTCCAAGGCATTTTGCTCTTTGTTTCCTTCTTCAAGTAAGCACTCCAACATGAGCTTGAACTCTCCATTTCGGCAATGCTCCATTTATTTCACTTCCTCATCCCTAAAATTTTCATCACAAAAAGGAGAATCATCATAGTGGGGGATCGGGGAAGGGACAGACAAATAAGCACAATCATCCCAATGACCATTTTGACAACCACACCTATCACAATTACTCCACTCATGGGTTTGGGATTGTGCACACAATCCATCCCAGGGCGAATTTAAATAATTTTTCCACGAGTGTAGTCCTCCACAATACGGACAAGGGTCATAAAAGTATGAACAACTACCATCCGACCAATCTTCATTATATGATGCCATTTTTTTTATCAAAAATCAAGAAAATAAACAAGGAACAAACAAGAAAAATGGACCAAGGTAAGAAAAATAAATACAAAAATATTCACAAATTTGGACCAAAGCACTTATGCTTATTTCTCAAACAACCTAAATTACGCCAATTGTTCCCCGGCAAATAGCGCCAATATGTGATACGCTCAAATTACACCTTAAAATAGTGTAAGCGGTCGATTCTCAAATATAATAACCCAACTAGGTTGGGGTCGAATCCCACAGAGAACAATATGTAGGCGATTAGGAATATAAGAGAATTATCACTTATTGCGCAATGCCAAACAGTTAGATTTTGGTTTTAAAAATATTTTTATCTAAATGCAAAATATAAACTAACCTAGAAAGCAAGTAAAATGATCAATGGCTACAAGTATGCATGCATCGGGAATTACACTCAAGTAACGATCCAATATATTTCATGATTTTACAAATATGAGTGAGTTTATATTAATTAGCCACGGATAATAATTCTTAATTAGATTTTTCCAAAGACTAACAAGACTCCCTAATTGAATTATTGCTAACCCAATTAAGAGATTAAGCACACCCGGATATGGCTACACGTAGTTCAATCATATTCCTAGGTAGAATCTATAAAACTGAGGGTTAAAACCTCAAGTTCTTGTTAATTAATCTTTCCCAATCCCAAATTATCTTTTCCAAAATTAATTCGGAGTTAATGGGCGAGCCCTAGGGTTAGCTAATCTCTTTGGAAACATTAAAGAACAAGAATAATTAAAGAAACAATAACTCACTTCATAAAAGATGAAAAATCATTCAATACATAAGCACAACAAGGTATTTAATCCAAACTTTACAGATGAATATTTCCATAAACAAGAATTAGTGTTGGAAATAAATACTACACACTTAAATATTCAATACAAATCAAGGAAATGAAGAAATAAACATAAATGGGTAAGAAATCCTTAACCATAAGCTTGAAATCTTCAAAACCCAAGTGTGTGTGCAAACCCTAGCTTCCAAAAATGTGCTCTCTACTCTTCAAGACTCAAAATATGCTAAAACTGGCATGACCCAAAATCCCAATACAGGTCGTGATGGAACCCAACACCGGAGTCAGGAAAGCCAACAGTTGCTTACTACTGAGATTATCCTTATTTGACATATCAACCTCACACTTACTATATTTTAAGCTTAGATCATTTAAGTAAAAGCGGATAAATTAAACAACTTAAGTAAATACAACCACAAGGATCATGAACATATATATACAGTCCCAAAAATATAGAGTCTACTATGTGTGTACCAGGAACTAGTGTCACAAGTCCTACGGGCATACTTACAGAATGTACAAAACATAATATACAACCCCACTGTCTGAAAGAAATGGACGGGACATAAGCAAAAGAAAACTCCAGGGTGCTACTGAGGATCGTCAGGAGAAGCAGCTCACCGTGAAGTCGGGTCCAACTAAGATCAGAATCGAGATCCGGTCTGATAACCAGATGCACCAGCCTCAGAACTTGTACAATTAAGTACAGAAGTCAGCATGAGTACATAAATAAATATGTACCAAGTGACTATCCCACCTAACCTCGAAGTGGTAGTGACGAGAGGTAGACGTGATACTTACTAGGGTCAACATTTCTAAATAACATGATTTAATAGGAAATATGCAGGCATAACAGTTGTAGAAATCACAAAGAGATAAATTATCAAGTATATTTGTATTTACCTTTGCATGTCAAATTTCCCTAGCACATAATGTACTAAATTCCCTTATTAACATGAAGCAGTTTATACAATTACAACAAATTCCCAGTAAATCATACATCACATAATAGGCCGAAAGAGTACGGCCGAAGCGTCGCAAAAATAAATGTGAATTGCCAAGGGTCGAACGGCTGGAACCATAGATGTGACGCGGTTGACATAGTAGTAGGGCTATTGCGCTCACGAATCATACATGTGATGCGGTGCCGCATACATACATAACATTATCAATTTTTAAGGAATTATCAGTGATTATTCTTTATGGTAGGAACCTAAGCAATATATCACGGACCACAACTTCCTAATATTCTCATGCCAAATCAAGGATAATAAGCAACTCAAAATACGTTTATGAATACATGTAAGGCACATAAAAGCATGCTCGTGAGTCCTAGAACTACCCACCATAACATAGTAGTACCTACGCATGGACTCTCGTCACATCGTGCATGCGTAGCCCCCACAAATAAGGACATGCATTTATTTATAATCACCTGTGGGGACAATTCCCTCTTACAACGTTAGAAAGGATACTCACCTCGTGTCGACTCTACTCCCCGGACCAAGAACGCGCCCGAAACTTCGAACTCTACACCCGAGGACTCGAAACTAGCCAAATGTTATACAAATTCATCAAGTTACGCTCAAAGTATGGAAATTCTCCTACTACTAACTCAAATTCGCAATTCTTGAAGAAATCCTAAAATCCAACCCCGGGCCCACATGCTCGGATTCAAAAAAGACTTGAAAGAAACACTCACCCGTAGCCTAAGGATCATTAATATATGATTTTTTACTTGATTTCATAGCTAATTCACGGTTAATTCTCAAATTATCGAAAGACCTAGGTTACAACCCAATTCTAGATTTTTTACTAATTAGGTGATTAAATTCAACTAGGAATTCATTCATTAACAAGTCCTGAGATGAAATTTACTTACCTTTTAGGGGTTGGGTCGTGGAGTCCTTTTCCCAAGCTCTCAAAGTTTTTAATGGAGGAAAGAGTGAAGAAAACAATGAAAATCTTGTATTTAAGAAACACACTGTCTGGCAGTGGTTCCGCACCTGCGGCTCGAGGACCGCACCTGCGAGCAAAGGCTCGCACCTGCGGAAATGGATGAGGAAGTCTGGGCCCACACCTGCGGAGTGGAGACCGCACATGCGGCTCCGCTCCTGCGGAACTTTGTCCGCACCTGCGAGAATTGGCCTGACCGCTGGGGAACGCACCTGCGAGGCTGGGACCGCAGGAACGGTCCCGCACCTGTGACTGGGCAACCGCACCTGCGGTCAACACCAGAACAGACACACCAGCAGCTATTTCATTTGGTTTTTGGCCTCGTGTGGTGTTCGGAAGGCACCTGGGCCCACCCGAGCCCCCATCCAAAAATACCAACAAGTCCCAAATCATCATACGGACTCGCTCGAGCCTTCGGAACATCCAAAACAATGCTAAAACTCAAAATCACACCTCAAAACCCCTATAACCAAACTTAGGAACTTTAAGTTTTCTTGACTTCGCTAACAACGCGCCGAACCGACCTATACAACTCGGAATGACCCCAAATTTTGCAGGCAAGTCATAAATGACATAAAGGAACTATTCTCGGTCTCAAAATTCTGTTCGAACCTCGATATCACAAAAACACATCCCAAACCATAATAGGAAGTTAAGGAACTCTTATTTCAATATTGGGCGCCGAAGTGCTCCCGTATCATCAGAAACCCATTCTGAACCTACGCCCAGTTCCGGAATCATCATACAAAGCTACCGAAATCGTCAAAACTCGATTCCGAGGTCGTTTACCCAGAATGTTGACCGAAGTCAAACTTGGCCTTAAAGGCCAACCTTAAGGAACCAAGTGTTCCTATGGAACTCTAAACACTTCCGAATCCCGGACCACCCGCCCCCCGCAAGTCATAAATCACAACGAGCCGCTATGGAAAGTTTCATTTAGGGGAACGAAGTCCGATAACGAAAAATGACGGTTCGGGTCGTTACATTCGCCACCTCTTAAACAAACGTTCATCCTCAAACGGGTCTAGAATCATACCTGAAGTGCTGAATAAGTGTGGATATTTGTTCCGCATGTCCTCCTCGGACTCCCAGGTCGCCTCCTCAACTAGTTGGACCTTCCACTAGACCTTTACGGCAGAAACTCTCTTGGACCTCAACTGACGGTCCTGTCTATCAATAATAGCAATTGGCTCCTCCTCGTAGCCCAACCTCTCATCCAACTGAATAGTGCTTAAATCAACCACGTGAGAGAAGTTGGCGTGGTACCTCCGGCGCATGGATACATGAAAAAGTGGATGAACTCCTGATAAACTGGGAGGTAAGGCCAGCTCATAAGCAACCTTCCCAACTCGCCTCAACACCTCGAAGGGACCTATAAACCTCGGGCTTAGCTTTCCCTTCTTCCCAAACCTCATAATGCCCTTCATAGGCGAGACTTTCAACAGGACCCTATCTCCCTCCATAAATGATAAATCACGCGGCCTCTGATCCGCGTAACTCTTCTGTCTGGACTGTGTTGTACGGAGCCTCTCCGGAATCAACTTCACTTTCTCCAAAGCATCCCTCACCAAGTCGGTGCCATACAACTTAGCCTCTCCAGGCTCAAACCACCCGATAGGAGAACGACATCACCGACCGTACAAAGCCTCAAATGGTGCCATCTCAATGCTAGACTGATAAATTTTATTGTAAGCAAACTCGGCCAAAGGAAAGAACTGGTCCCAGTGACCTCCGAAGTAAATCACACATGCCCTGAGCATGTCCTCCAATATCTGAACTATACGCTCCGACTGATCATCAGTCTGAGCATGAAATATTGTGTTGAGGTCTATCTGGGTACCCATCTCGCTATGCAATGCTCTCCAGAAGTGCGAGCTTAACTGAGGACCTCGATCTTATATAATGGACACCGGCACACCATGCAACCTGACTATCTCCCGAATGTAGATCTGGGCCAACCTCTCAAAAGTATAAGTAGTAGCTACTGGATGAAATGCGCCGATTTGGTCAATCTATCCACAATGACCCAAACCGCGTCAACCTTCTGCAAGGTCCGAGGCAACCCAACCACGAAGTCCATAGTGATGCGCTCCCATTTCCACTTAGTAGTGGGCATGTGCTGAAGTAGGCCTCCTGGCCTCTGGTGCTAATACTTCACCTGCTGGCAATTAAGACACCTGGACACATACTCCACAATGTCCTTCTTCATTTGCCTCCACCAGTAATGTTGCTTCAAATCGCGATACATCTTCGTAGCACCAGGATGAACAGAATACCGAGAACTGTGTGCCTCCTGTAGAATCCTTTCCCTCGAGCCATAAACCTTAGGAACACATAAGCAGCTCTGAAGTCTCAGAACACCGTCCTCGCCAATAATAACCTCCTTGGCCCTACCCTGAACCACTGTATCTCGTAGCTCAGCCAAACACGGATCATCATACTGCCGAGCCTTAATCTCCCCCAATAACGAAGACTGAGCAACCACATGTGCAAAAACTCGACGAGGCTCTGAAAGGTCTAATATCAACAGGAGATTGGCCAAGGACTAAATGTCCAAGGCTAGAGGTCTCTCCTCTGCTGCAGTATAAGCCAAGCTACCCATACTCTCCCCCTTCCTGCTCAAAGCATCTGCTACCACATTTGCCTTGCCCTGGTGATAAAGAATGGTGATATCATAATCCTTCAACAACTCAAGCCATTAGCGCTGCCTCAAATTAAGATCTTCTGCTTGAACAAGTGCTGCAAGCTACGGTGGTCTGTATAAACCTCACAGGACACTCCATACAAGTAGTGCCTCCAACTCTTAAGAGCATGAACAATCGCTGCCAACTCTAAATCGTGCACATGATAATTCTTCTCATGAACCTTCAGCTGGCGCGAAGCATAAGCAATAACTCTCCCCTCATGCATCAATAGACACCCCAAGCCAACGCGTGAAGCGTCACAATATACCGTATACATCCCAGAACCGGAAGGCGGTACTAGAACTAGTGCCGAGGTCAATGCTATCTTGAGCTTCTGAAAGCTCACCTCACACTCGTCAGACCATAGGAACTATGCATTCTTATGAGTCAATCTAGTCAATGGATCTTCAATAGAAGAGAACCCCTCCACAAATCGGCGATAATAGCCTGCTAGGCCCAAAAAACTCCTGATCTCTGTAGCTGAAGTAGGATGTGACCAACTCTGAACCGCCTCAACCTTCTGAGGATCAACCTTGATACCCTCTCCGGATACCACATGCCCCAAGAATGCCACGGAATCTAACCAGAACTCACACTTGGAGAACTTAGCATATAGCTTATGTTCTCGCAAAGTCTGTAGCACGACTCTCAAATGCTGCTCATGCTCCCCCAGGCTATGTGAGCAATCAAAATGTCATCAATGAAGACAATAACAAAGGAACCAATATACAACTTGAAAACACTATTCATCAAGTCCATGAATGCTGCTGGGGCATTAGTCAAGCCAAAGGACATCACCAGGAACTCATAAGGGCCATATCTCGTACAAAAAGTAGTCTTCGAAACATCTGAAGCCCGAATCCTCAACTGATGATACCTCGATCTCAAATAAATCTTATAAAACACACGAGCACCCTTCACCTGGTCAAAAAAATCATCGATGCGCGACAAAGGATACTTGTTCTTAATGGAACCTTGTTCAACTGGCGGTAATCAATACACATCTGCATGGACCCGTCCTTTTTCTTCACGAATAGAACTGGAGGACCCCACGGTGATACATTCGATCTGATGAACCCCATAGCTAACAACTCCTCAAGATGCTCCTTCAACTCCTTCAACTCTTTTGGAGCCATACCGTACAGAGGAATAGACATAGGCTGGGTGCCTGGAGCTAAATCAATGCAGAAATCAATATCACGATCCGGAGGCATGCCCGGAAGATCCGAAGGAAATACATCAGCAAACTCTCGAACCATTGGCATTGAATCAATCATCGGAGACTCGGCGGTGATATCCCGCACATAGGTGAGGTAGACCAGACAACCCTTCTCGACCATGTGTCGAGCCTTCAGGTATGAAATAACCCAACTGGCTGCACTAACTGAGGAACCTCTCACTCTAGCCTAGGCGACTGTGGCATGAGTAAAGTAACTGCCTTGGCATGGCAATCTAGCACGGCATGATAAGGAGATACCCAATCCATGCCTAAAATAATTTTGAAATCAACTATGTCCAGCAATAAGAGATTCGCTCGAGTCTCGAACCCACAAAATGCAATCACACAGGATCAAAAAATCCGGTCTACAACCACAGAATCGCCCACGGGAGTGGACACATAAATAGGAGAACCCAAAGACTCACGAGGGACATCTAGAAAATGAGAAAATAAGACCGAAACATAGCAATAAGTGGATCCTGGATCAAATAACACTGATGCCTCTCTACTACATACTGTAATAATACATGTGATCACATCGTCTGAGGCCACTGCATCTGATCTGGCCGGGATAGCATAGAATCTAGTTGGAGCACCAGAAGAGTGAGCCCCGCCAGAATGAACAGTAATTGGCTGAACTCCGCTGGCATGAATAGGGGCCGGCAGAGCTCCCCCTACCTGGCCTCCACCTCTGGGACGACCTCTACCAGTTTGCCCTCCACCTCTGGGTGGATGAACCGCCGGTGCTGAAATTTAGGTTGATAGCTCTGCTGAACGGCCTTGCCCCGAAGCCTGGGACAAGTCCTCTTCATACGGCCTGGATCCCCACACTCATAACATCTGGCTGGTGGCATGGCCTGCTGCCCTGAAAAAGGACTCTGGATAGCTAGAGGACGGTGAGAACTCTCCAGCATGGCACTGAAGTAAGGACTAGAAGATCCCTGATGACCGGAACACCCGCCTGAGGAACCCTGAATGGCTAGTGGGCGGTAGGAACTCTCTGTCATGGCACAGAAATAGGGACTCACTGGAGCACCACGGGGATGTGGCAGAGGAGCTGAATATGGAGGCCTGCTAGGCTGGCCTCTACCGAACTGACTTCTACCCCTGCTGACCCTACACTCTGCCTCTCGAACGATAACCCTCAATCCAGCAAGCTATATCGACCACAAGCTGATAAGGAGTCCCCATCTCCACCTCTCGGGACATGTTTGCCCTAATACCTGAGTGCAGCCCAGCTACAAATCTCCGCACTCTCTCGGAAACCATAGGAAGTATCATAAGGGCATGACGAGACAACTTAGAAAACCTAGCATGTTAGTCTGTCATTGACATTTGTCTCTGCTCCAGCTGCTCAAACTGATATCACAGCTCTTCCCTCTCAGAGGGTGGGATATACCTGTCCAGGAACAGCTGAGTGAACTGCTCCCAAGTGATGGAAGGGGAACCTTCCGGTCTACCCCGAATATAGGACTGCCACCATCTGCGGGCCCTGCCCTCAAGCTGAAAAGTAGTGAAGTCCACTCCATAGGACTCCAGTATCCTCATGTTGTGCAGTCTGTCCCTATACCTATCAATAAAGTCCTGGGCATCCTCGCCTTTCTCACCCCCGAAGATAGGAGAGTGCAATAGGTTCCATCTATCCAGTAAATTCTGCGGATCGCCGCCCGCAACTGGTCTGAGCTCAGGTGCTGCTGCTAATGGCTAGGCTCCACCCGCGGGCAGTGTACCCGGGGTATGATGAAATGTTGTTGCCTGACCTGCAGTCTGGGCAGTAGGAGTTTGGGCCCCCTTCCTGCCTGAGATGTGGCCGGATCTGCCGGAAATAAACTGCTCTGGGACATGGTGTCCATGAACCACATCATACGGCCCATGATCTCCTGGAATCCTGGCGCCGTCATAAAGTCCACCGGAGCAGAACCTGCTAGGGGCACCTCACCCTGCTCCTCAATAGTAGGGTCCACTGGTGGTGGTATGACTGGAATAGCTCGAGGACACCCTCGTCCCCTACCTCGGGCTGGTGCCCTCCCCCGGCCTCTGCCATGGCCTCGAACAACTGAGGTAGCGGCCCCTCCCAGGTTTGGAACATTGGATGCACGCGTCCTCACCATCTGTGAGAGAATAAAAGAATGAAATTTAGTAAACCATTGACTGCACAATAGAGTAAAAATAAGGAGAGGTTTTCCTAACACCCTATAGCCTCCTGAAGATAAGTACAGACATCTCTATACTGATACGCAAGACTCTACTAGGTTTGCATGTGACTTGTGAGACCTACGTGAACCTAGTGCTCTGATACCATGTTGTCACGACCCAAAATCCCGATACAGGCCGTGATGGCGCCCAACACCGGAGTGAGGCAAGCCAACAGTTATTTACTAGTGAAATTATCCTTATTTGATATATCAACCCCACACTTACTAAATTTAAAGCTTAGATCATTTAAGTAGAAACAGATAAATTAACCAACTTAAGTAAATATAGCCACAAGGATCATGAACATATATATACAGTCCAAAAAATATAGAGTCTACTATGTGTGTTCTAGGAACTAGTGTCATAAGTCCTATGGGCATACTAACAGAATATACAATCCCACTGTCTGAAAGAAATGGACGGGACATAAGCAAAAGAAAACTCCAGGGTGCTGCTCAGGATCGTCAGGATAAGAAGCTCACCATGAAGTCGGGTCCAACTAAGATCAGAATCGAGCTCCGGTCTGATAACCAGATGCACCAGCCTCAGAACTTGTACAATTAAGTACAGAAGTGCAGAATGAGTACATAAACAGATATGCACCCAGCGAGTATCCCGCCTAACCTTGAAGAGGTAGTGACGAGAGTTAGACGTGATACTTACTAGAGTCAACATTTCTAAATAACATGATTTAATAGGAAATATGCAGGCATAACAGTTGTAGAAATCACAAAGAGATAAATTATCAAGTATAGTTGTATTTACCTTTGCATGTCAAATTTCCCTAGCCAATAATTTACTAAATTCCCTTATTAACATGAAGCAGTTTATACAATTACAACAAATTCCCAGTAAATCATACATCACATAATAGGCCGAAAGAGTACGGCCGAAGCGTCGCAAAAATAAATGTGCACTGCCGAGGGACGAACGGCTCGAACCATAGATGCATCTATTACCCCGCTCGCGAATCGAACATGCAACGCGGTTGACATAATAGTAGGGCTATTCCGCTCACGAATCATACATGTGACGCGGTGCCGCATACATACATAAAATTATCATTTTTTAAGGAATTATCAGAGATTATTCTTTAAGGCAAGAACCTAAGCAATATATCACGGACCACAACTTCCTAATATTCTCATGCCAAATCAAGGATAATAAGAACCTCAAAATACGTTTAGGAATACATGTAAGGCACATATAAGCATGCTTGTGAGTCTTCGAACTACCCACCATAACATAGTAGTAGCTACGCACGGACTCTCGTCACATCGTGCATGCGTAGCCTCCGCAAATAATTTCATGCATTTATTTATAATCACATATGGGGACAATTCCCTCTTACAAGGTTAGAAAGGAGACTCACCTCGTGTCGAATCTACTCCACAGACCAAGAACGCGCCCGAAACTCTGAACTCTACACTCGATGACTCGAAACTAGCCAAATAACATACAAATTCATCAATTTACGCTCAAAGTATTGAAATTCTCCTACTACTAAATCAAATTCGCCATTCTTGAAGAAATCCTAAAATCCAACCCCGGGCCCGTATGCTCGGATTCCAAAAATTCTCGAAGGAAACACTCACCCATAGCCTAAGGATCATTAATATACGATTTTTTACTTGATTTCATAGCTAATTCACGGGTAAATTCTCAATTATCAAAAGCCCTAGGTTAGTACCCAATTCTTGATTTTTCACTAATTAGGTGATTAAATTCAACTAGGAATTCATGCATTAACAAGTCTTCAGATGAAATTTACTTACCTTTTAGGGGTTGGGTCGTGGAGTCCTTTTCCCAAGCTCTCAAAGTGTTTAATGGAGGAAAGAGTGAAGAAAAAAATGAAAATCTCGTATTTAAGAAACACACTGCCTGGCCTTGATTCCGCACTTGCAGCTCGAGGACCGCACCTGCGGTCTCGCACCTATGAGCAAAGGCTCGCACCTGCGGAAATGGACGAGGAAGCCTGGGCCCGCACCTGCGGAGTGGAGACCGCACCTGCGGCTCCGCAAAAGCGGAACTTTGTCCGCACCTGCGAGAATTGGCCTGACCTCTGGGGGTCGCACCTGTGATGTTGGGACCGCAAGAGCGATCCCGTACCTGCGACTGGGCAACCGTACCTGCGGTCAACACAAGAACAGGCGCACCAACAGCTACTTCAGCTGGTTTTTAGCCTCGTGTGGTGTCCGGGAGGCACCTGGGCCCACCCGAGCCCCCGTCCAAAAATACCAACAAGTCCCAAATCATCATACGGACTCGCTCGAGACTTCGAAACATCCAAAACCACGCTAAAACTCAAAATCAAACCTCAAAACCCCTAGAACAAAATTTAGGAACTTTAAGTTCTCTTGACTTCGCTAACAACGCGCCGAACTGACCTATACAACTCGGAATGACACTAATTTTGCGGGCAAGTCATAAATGACATAATGGAACTATTCCCGGTCTCGGAATTCCATTCGGACCTCAATATCACAAAAACACGTCCCAAACCATAATAGGAACTTAAGGAACTCTTATTTCAATATTAGGTGCCGAAACGCTCCCGGGTCATCAGAAACCCATTCCGAACGTACGCCCAGGTCCGAATCATCATACGAAACTACCGGAATCGTCGAAACTCGATTCTGAGGTCGTTTACCCAAAATGTTGACCGAAGTCAAACTTGGCCTTAAAGGCCAACCTTAAGGAACCTAGTGTTCCTATGGAACTCTAAACACTTCCGAATCCCGGACCACCCGCCCCCTGCAAGTCATAAATCATAATGAGCCGCTATGGAAAGTTTCATTTAGGGGAATGGGGTTCGATAACGCAAAACGACTGGTCGGGTCGTTACAAAAACAATGCCAAAGATACTGAAAATATCTGTTAGGTCGAGTATATGTGGGTTTGAGATTGGGAAAATATGATTTTACAAATTTGTCAAGGTCTGATGCCCGTTGACCGCACCTGCAGACAAATCCTCGCAGGTGCGGCTCCGCAGATGCGGATTCCATATCGTAGGTGCGATTCCATGTGACATCACTCTTTTCCGCAGATGCGAACCAAACTTCCTCACATGCGGAACCGCAGGTGCGGATACCACGTCGCAGGTGCGGCCTCAGTACAGTTGAGTCAGTTTCGCAGGGGGGGAGCACTTCTTCGTAGGTGTGATGTCGCACCAGCGACCACAAGTGCGCAGGTGCGGAATCACTGAAGGCTTTTGTGCTTTTCCCACCAATTTGTGCTCAATTCCACTTTAATTCAACGTCAATCACTTCATGGCATCATTTCCCTAAAAGAGGAACAATACACATCATAAACAACCTCATGTTAATATTAAAGGATGCAAAATCTAGCCAAAAAGAGCTATAATGAGTGGTAAAATCACCACTCATCACCCCCGCCCCCCATTCCTATTAAAATAATTCCCTCTCTTTTCTATTAGACTAATTCAGATGATTTGAGTTCTGCCGGGACCCACCGTTGTGGACCTCGAGGAGTGCCTAACACCTTCTCCTCGTGGTAATTTGAGCCCTTACCCGATCTTTGGTGATGCAAACTAGAAAATCTGAGTCGTTTGCAATAGGTTCCCTAACGCACCTTAATTCGTTAGGTGGCGACTCTATTTTAATAACCCTTCCTCCTTTTTTAAAAGTGTTTTAGATGTCGAAACCCGATTTTGCGGGAAAAAGGGGGCGCGGCAAACCACACATAAAGTCAATAGAAATGGCACGGCATCACCCTCCGTGCATTAACACTCTCCCTCACCAAAACAATAAACAATGACAGTAGGGAGATAGAAACAACAACATCAAATCTTACTTTCACATTCGGTTCCACAATGTAAACCTCAACTTGATTCAATATCAATCAATACCAAAATTCGTAAACATGTTAATAATGATCAACATTACAATTAACTAGTCTAAGCATGAATAATATGATCAAGAAAGCAACAATTACAAGAATATTGATTGACGAGGTCGAACATACTTGTGTAGTTACACTAAACCTCACTCACACATTGCACATGACTCAATCACAACGGTTTTATTCAACTCTAAAGTCAATCAAGTACAAAAAATTGAGAGAATTAAGCAATATCACACTATGTAGCATAAAAGTCAAACAACTGAGCTAAGGCGTCACAAAATAGGCTATTTATTTTTAATCAGGCATCACATGTCAAACCAAATATAGGGAAAAGCAGAATCTATGTCATAACCTAATATGCCGAAATCAAACATGTCATAGGGTATTTCTAAGTTACTCAGTTTCTTCCTACCTACTCTAAAAAAAAAAATTTAAGTGTCCGGTTCAAGCTACACCCTTGGAAAAGAACCGGTGCCCAAAGAAAAACCAAGGTATACTCCCTACCTATCCTAAAGAAAAAATCTTTTTGGAATTTTATTTAATCGGACTTTATCCCTCAAAAACATTGTCCAACAGATCCGTCATTGGGGAAAAATCCGAGATTTTTCTAAAAAAAACAATAATTATATACAATTACACCTCAGAAAGTAGTTTCCCCACCCCACACTTATGTTATGCATAGTCCTCGATGCATGATCACAAAGAAAAACATTAAAACAAGGGTGAGAAATACTCTCTGAGACCCTCTCGAGCCTAGCTCGGACATGATTCTCAATATTTAGAGTCGGGATGACCCCACACTTAAGCTCAAACATGCCCCTCAGCTTCAACTTTTGGGTACTCACACTTCCCCTACTCTGCCAAAAAAAAAACAACACAAAACTTGACATAAAAAAAATAATGAAAATATATACAGGCTGGGTTGCCTCCCAACAAGCGCCTTATTTATAGTCGTGGCACGACTCTGTTACTTCACCATTTTTCCTTCCACTTTGAGGATATGAATTG
Source organism: Nicotiana knightiana (assembly GCA_005239525.1). Taxonomy (NCBI): domain Eukaryota; kingdom Viridiplantae; phylum Streptophyta; class Magnoliopsida; order Solanales; family Solanaceae; genus Nicotiana; species Nicotiana knightiana. The sequence goes on along the minus strand of ML370396.1, from coordinate 89,981 downwards.
TGTCCCCAGTTTTGCATCAATTTTTCTGTCACGTTCATAGGGTGGTGGTGTAAAAATGAAGGAACCAAACAATAGGTATCGCATCTTGCACTTCTTGGCCCTTAGGTGAGGGATGTCATTTTGTCTCCTTGGCATCACAAATTTCAGAATATAAACACTTTGTTCCTCATCCATTGACTCCTCTATATGCTCGACTGGTTCAATTCCCATGTCACCAACCAAACACAATATTGAAAAGTGTTTAGAATGAGGTCCAATACGCTCCAACTCAAAAACTGTTTTATTTTGACATCCTCTATTTTATACTCTTCATCAACCTTGACATCATTAATAATTTGGCTGAATATTTGGATTTCCTCTTTCCGCTCCACAAGCTGGCCAGTATCCACAAATATTGATGGTAGGGCATCACCTCAACCTTTTTATTCAATTGAGCGTGCAGATCATGGATATCTGAGCCAAATTGGTCTATCCTTTCCTGAGCTCAGTTCTTCCTTCTATCAGTTGCTCTGTCATATTTGAAAGACCATCACAAAGAAAATCATGAGATTTTATTAGTTGAGCTTGTTCCTCTAGCCAAGATTGACTCATTATACCTGCTTCTTCAAAATTATCTTCTGGTGGGAACTCGTTCTCTTCGTCGAATTGAGGTTCTTCTTTGAAATTGGCCATTAATTCATCCACTCTAGCCTGGAGTCTTCTGATAGCTAAGGCGTCAAGAACTTGTTTCTCGGCTATCATGTTCTGTTGCTCTGCTTCTTGTCTCATCAAGTCCATAATACGAGCCACCTTTTCCATATCGTCCTATTCCTTGCTCCTATCAAACTCATTAACATTATTAGAAACATTACAATAAAAGCTCTGAGAAGGATAATAAGAATTAGGACAACCATCCCAATGGCCACCTTGACAACCACACACGTTACAAAAATTCCAAACATTAGATTGAGATGGACAATATTGCCACATGTGTGGTCCTCCACAATATGGACAAGGATCGTCATAATAAGAATAACCACTATTCAGCCAATTATCATTCCATGATGCCATGTCAAGAAAGATAATAAAATATTAAATTAAGATACAAATAAAAAAATTAAAAAAATAAAAACTTAAATAGACAAAAGTAAAAATTCAATCTAGTAGAATAGTTAATTTCTAAGTCCCCGTCAACGGCGCCAAAAACNTAGCCTTCTCCTGAAGTACAACTCGCCTATTCAAGCTAACCTAACGCATATATTCCTATGAAATTAGGATTAACAAGAACGCATTAATAATTCCCGTATAATAACCAAGCAAGGCGATTAGGTATATTCCTATCCTAACCGCAAATCCACTCCCCTGAAGGGTTAAGATCTTGCTATACCCAATCTTATATGCAATCTAGAATTCCCTCTCCCGAGTTCATTCCTAGATTCGTAGGTAGTATTCAGTTGGTGATCAAGCAATCAAATAATTAAGCGCAAGATTGAATAAATAAACCAATATGATAAAACAATAAGAACAATTCAAGCTTCAAACTACAATGTTCATGTAGAACCCAAAACTCTAGAACTAATAAACTATGAAATTAAAGGAAGAGAAGAGAATAAAAACTAGGTAAAAGCCTCCTTCAAGCGTGGTGTGTGTTCCTCCACGTGAATTCCCCTTCAAAGTATGTTCGATCCTTCAAAAATAAGCTTAGACTTGCTTTTATACGTGTTGGGTAGGTTTAGGGCTGAAATAACCGTGTCTCGGGCAAAATAGGTCAAAAACTACGTCATCCGCGCCCTGGCTAGCGCCGGGCGCCCACCAGGGCGCTGCCCCAATTTTGTGTACTGCCTCCAGCGCCACAGGTAGGGCTAGGCGCTTCCTGTGGCGCCCAAAATCGCCAATTCGCCCGATTTTTGCGTTTTCATCCGTTTTGGCTCAAATTTCGCGCGTTTCGCCGCCAATTGATCCTGATCATTCCTAAACATAAAAAAACTTCAAATTAATATAAATTATCATATTTAACATCTAAAACTCACGAAACAAAAGTAAAATATGAGGCGATATACATAGAAATATATACACTTTAAGCTAAATATCAGTTCCACAATACAAACCTCAACTTGATTCAATATCAATCAATACCAAAATCCGTAAACATGTTAATAATGTTCAACATTACAATTAACTATTCTAAGCATGAATAATATTATCAACAAAGCAACAATTACAAAAATAAGACCCACTGCATCGTATAACCCTACATCAATGCATAGGTACTCGTTACCTCACCTATACGTGGTACCCAACATCTAAACACATAGCAAATAGACAATTAGGTCCTAATCCCTCAAGGCAAGGTTAACCACGACACTTACCTCGCTCCAACAGCCAAATCAAAGCTCAATCAAAGCTTCTCCCTTAAAACAAGCCTCTGAACCAATAGAATCTATCAAATTACCAACCAAACAATTCAAATAATGTCTTAGGAACTACCCAAGATTGTAAAGAATTCAATTTAGGCCATTTTTGAAAAAGTCAACAAAAATCAACACCCGGGCCCACTTGGTCCAAACCCGAAATTCGGACCAAACCCAGATTACCCATTCACCCCCAGCCCAGTTATATAACTGGTTTTGGAATTTGACCTCAATTTGAGGTCTAAATCCCCAATTTATCAAATCCCTAGTTTCTACCCAAAAACCCCCAATTTCACCATGAAAACCTTAGATTTTTGGTTGAATCTTATGAAAAAGTAGTGAAAGATTGAAAGAAATTAGTTTAAGATCACTTACAATGATTTGGGAAGCAAAGTTCTTTGGAAAATTTCCTCTTGTGGTTTAGGTTTTGAAAATTTGGGAAATGAATCAAAATTCCCGTCTAAGTCATCTTTTGTTCAGCTGCAAGTATCGCATTTGCGAATGAACAGTATTTTCACAATTGCCATAAATGGTTCGCAATTGCGAATGAACAGTGTTTTCACAATTTTCATAAATGATTCGTGAATAAACAGTGTTTATGCAATTGTGATAAATGGTTATCAATTGCGAATGAACAGTGTCGCACCAGAAACCAGCAAAACCCAAACTTTTCCGAAATTGATCCGAAACCACCCAGAAATCATCCGGAACCTCCCGGATACAAACCATATATGAATTTCAATCATAAAATACACTACGGACCTGCTCGCGCATTCAACACACTTAAAAGAGGTCGTCTTAACCCAATATTAACCATGGTCAAACTCCCAAATTTCTTAACTTTACTAGTCTCTCAACCAATAATCCAAAAACACATCCAAGCCCCTCGATACTCCAAACCAAAAGTGCACACCAGTCTAGAAACATCATACGAACTTGCTCGCGCGACCAAATCGCCAAAATAACACTTAAAACTACGAATTGAACACCAAATCAAATGAAATTTTCAAGAAAGCTTTGGAATCTCTATTTTTACCACCGGACGTCCGAATCACGTCAAACCAACTCTGTTTCCCACCAAATTTCACAGATAAGTCAAAAATACTATATTGGACCTATACCGGGCTCCGGAACCAAAATACGGACCCGGTATCAACAAGGCCAAACATCAACCAATTCTTAAAAACTATTAAATTTTTAGACTTTTAATTTTCAAAAAAAATTTATAACTCAGGCTAAGGACCTCCGATTTCGATTCCGTGCATACACCCAGGTCCCATATTTTGATACGGACACACTAGAATAGTCAAAATATGGATCCGGATCCATTTAACAAAATTATTTTCCGAAGTCAACTCAAATAAAGTTTTTAGGAAAATTTTCTTATTTTTATTAGATTTTAACACATAAGCCTTCCGGGCCAATACCCGGACTGTGCATACAAATCGAGGAAGGCTAAAATGAAGTTCTAAAGGCTTCAAAATATAAAATTTGATTCTAAAACATAAGATGACCTATCCGGTCATCACACCAAATTCTTGTAGGACATCCCAACATCACTTCTATTTTTCATAGAGTTTATATTCATTCTTAAAAGAGCTCTTTCACAAGTGTTAGCATTACAACTTCCTATTGGATCTTTAGATGTTGAGCCCTTATCTGCTAACACATGGGATCTTTCAACTCAAGAGGAAATTTTTTGCTATACAAAGCCTCGCCTTTATTAATGAATTCGACTTGCGCATAACTTCCGATTTATCCTATTTCAATTCGAATGCTATGAGAAAACGAATCCAATTTGATATAACTCTTGAAGCTCTCTGTTACCTAACAGAAGTCAACTACTACTTCATGTTATCGAAGGTGGCACGTGGAATGCAATTTTGTATCAGAACTTGCCTCTGCTCCACAATTTTTTTTATAAAGAAACTGCTCCTTCTGCTCTATCATTAGTCTTTCTAGCTTAATGGGGTGATGGCTTAGGACATGAAAGGTTGCAAATTTAATGAAGATAGCATTCTTGTCCCGTAATTATTCCATGTTTTTATGAACTGAAGCCATTGGCTTCTATTTCATACCTCTGTTCTCAAGTTCCTTTAATGTTCATCTGCTTTTTTTGTCTTTTTGTAGATACAGCCAAGCTTTACATCATTGACTTATTGTTTCTCTTACACGATGAAATTTTATTTGTTCTTGAGAGCTTTGCCGCAGAAATGCTGATCATACTCAAACCCCAGGCCTTGAAACTCCATCTAGCGTTGATTGTCACAAAACTACTTGGAGCGTCCCTCTATCTGGCTTGGCTGAATTTGTTGCAGTAGTCAGCTTGACTCTGGTGAACACTTGGCATATTTACCTTCGCAACTATGGTTTCACCGAGGAATCACTTGGCATATTCAGCTTTTCAGTCGCAGCTTTGGCCGAACACGGCCTAACAACAACACTTGGTGCATTTACTTTTCTTGAATAAGAGCGCGACATGTCTTCTCCTTGCAGCTTGAATAAGAGTACTACATGATATTTTTTGCTCCTTGAGTCTCGAACAAAAAAGAGCCTTGGAGCAACGATAATCCATCCTCGGCGAGTGAGCATGTGGCGCATCTCATCCTTGCAGCTTGGCTAACACGTACATGAGTTTTTCCACCACAATTTTGGCGAGAAGTACATAGAGCAGACTATTCTTGCAGCTTGGCAATGGAGTACACTGAGCGTGTCCATTCCAGCTTCGCCGAAGAAGTAGATGGATCATTCTCTCCTTGAAACTTGACAAATAAGTACATTATACATCCCATGCTTTGGCATGGAGTGGCTGCAATTTTACGGAGAACTTCAAGGAGTATCCATTTTTTGGCATGATGAAAGAATGTCGCGCCCCTTTTTCTCGCGAAATCGGGCATCGACATGTGACAACTCTTTTAAATGGGTATTAAAAGAGGAGAGTCACCACCTAACGATTTTAAGGTGCGTTAGGGCACCTATTTGCAAATGACTATGGTTTAACTAGTCTACATCACCAACAAGTTACCTCAAGGAGAAGGTGTTAGGCACTACTCGAGGTCCACAACTATGGGTCCCAGCCGAACTTAAATTATATGGATTAGTCTATGCGATCAAATAAATGAAGAGAGCACAAAATTTAAAAATTCTATTATAAAAAAAAGATTTTGAACAGAGGGGTACAACTAGTTTTTATTCTAATAGAAAAGAAAGAAAAGGGGAGGGGGGAGGGTGGTCCTAGATTTTATAGCTTAAAGGATCACCCCATGCAACATAAATAATATTTCGTACCTCCCTCGAGATGGGTTGTTACTCATATTATTCAGCGGGCACAAACTATCATCTCCTGCTACCCGATTACTATATTAAATTTTTTTACCTAAGAGCACTCTAATTCAATTCTAAATTGTGCCATACACATGCACTACCCGTCCCATGCCTATAGTCCAGGAGGCATTGAACCTCTATATGGGTGGTTCTAGACTTTGCTTAGGTTACTCAAAATTATAAAACTAACCGACATTCAAAACTAGGACTTCTTGTAAAGACAAATAAAGGCCCAAGCTTGCCTCCGCACATAAACACAAATGCACGCGGGCAGTTCAGGAAGTGCATAGTTTCAGAATTAAGACTTAAAGTCCTATAGGCATGGTTTCTAAGTGATTCTGAATTCCAGCATTGAATATGAAATGTTATTACTCTTAATGGATTAGGCGAGGAGGCAGTAAACTATTTGTAAGCTTAGAACTATTAGTGTTGATTTTATAAATATGCGCCTTAGATAGGTGACGTTGTCCTATAGGCATGATTTCTAGTAGTGGCATAACTAAGCAATGAAATAGTTTGGGAGTCCATCATTGACAAGTTAATCTCATAAACAAATTTACACGACTGATAATATCCTATAGGCAGGTCTCTAGCAATTTGACAATCAAGCCTGATTTTTCATAACATTTTATCCCTATAGGCATATTATCTAGGCGGGGCAGTGTGATAATAACAACAATAGCTAATTAGTCGATTAAGGTCCTATAGACATGATTTTATAGATAGGCATTAGTGATCATATAAGCATGATGTCCAATAACACATAATAGTAGACGTGGGGAACAAATAGAGTACTTAAGATTAAGTTTTAGTAGTAAACAGGTTGTGTGGGTGAGTGATTTCTCTAACGATAGTGTACATGGAAATCTGAATAGCATATATGACAGTTGGATACAAATAACAAGATAGAGTCATATGAATCCTATAGGCATTTTTTCTACCCTTATGCAAACATTAGAATATACTCGTGGACCCAAACTTCACTAAAACCCCAATTGTTTATTACAAAGTTATTACATACCAAATGAGGATAAATTACACAAGAAGCTATAATGGGCCTACAACAGGCCCATAGATGCCCAGTATCGATTGGGCCTTCAGCAGACTCTTCTTTGAAAATAGCATAGCCAGATCCAAACGGGATTGTGCCTATCAGCAAAAGCCCAACAATCATAGAGAAATTTAGAAGAAATCCAAACAATCACAAATTTACTATACGACTTAAACAAACCAGCTTGCATGTTAGAAATAGCCTAAGTCCTAATAGTAAAGAGAGTGGCCAAAGAACCCCAAATCCTAGTGTGTCAGAGTTCACAAGGTTCTCAAATGGACCCCGAGCAACGCTCATAGTAGGGAGGTCAATAGAGAGAGTTTTGATGGCCTTGGCTTTCAGCCGACCAAGGGTGGTAGATTCAGAATAGGGTAGGTGACAAATGAGAGTGAGAGAACAGTGATCAAATGATAGAATTTTAAGAGGTGCACTTATATTTTATAAGCATACCTAATAGGGTGATTAAACAAAGAACATACAAGCAAAGAAAATCAACAAAAACTCAAAGAACATGGTTGATAATACAAGTTCAAACACTTAGCACATTAGGCAGAAAACATTTTTGAAAGAGGCAGGGGAATCGGGTTTTTCTAAGATTATAGGTTTAACATACAAGAGTGGACAATGCTACATAAATTCAAAATAGAGCACCATTGAAGCTCAAAACAGTCAGATTCATATAAAAATAGGCACGCATTAAAGCTCAAAACTGAAACATATTCAGATGCTAGAGGTACAGAACTGATTCCAAAAGAAAACAAAGAACCAACAGAGAAGTGCAGGCCATAATGAACAACACACACTAGCCTAACACAAACTAAGGACAAAGTAGTAAACTATCTCATGCATTCAACTATCATAGGATGGCAAAGGAGTATTAAGAATTATCATAATAGTGCAATATCAGGGATTCACAACTAAATCATACTCATATAATTTAAACACATATAGGTATGCAGAAGGAAAGAAAGAAAATTAATATTGCAAGGCTTAAAAGCACTAACTAGTAGCGAAATTATACGAGAAAAAGAAGAGTAAAGAGATTAATAGCAAGAAACCGAGGTCCTCGATTATTCAAAGTTCACAAGAGCCTCGAGAAGGGCTTCGAGCAGTGCTTGCACCGGAGGAGGTCGTTGAATGGCCTTGACTTTCAGCCCGCACAGAATTCAACAGTTTTAGAAAATATTCGAGTGTAATAGAGTAAGTGAAAGAGGAGAATAGTGAGAGTAATAGCAGTGATTAGGTCCGTCCTAAGGGGAAATTAGGAAGGGATTTATATACTGACAGCTTAGGATGCACAAACATGGAAAATAATCAAATAAACGTAAATAAGGAAGGAAAAGATCACATGCAATCAATAATAAAACCAGTAAGAGAAAAAATCGGAATCCAAACCCTAACTGGAGTCGAATTTAGGGCAAACCGTTCACAAGCCTCAATCACGACAGAATCACTGGGATACACCATATATAAGAGAAATTTTCTCTTCATACAAAAATGTAAGTAGGATCCGAGTATGAACTTGTACAAGGAAGGAATAAGAGAGAATCTCCATGGTCAGCTAGGTTTGGTATGAGAGTGGAGATATGAGAGAACACAAAGGCGGTTGGGCAGGGGAATGGGTCTCTAGGGTTTGGGAGAGGGGTTATAAGGAGAGATGGGGATTTATTATGGGACGTTGATCATTTAAGATCAACGGCCATGACCTAAAAGGGAGTAGGGAGGGTTGTTTAAATGGATATCGACCAGGTCGAGATTAAGGGGTCGTTTTGTTTAGGCTAGAAAACTGGGTCAGGATTTTAGGGAAATTGTTGATAAAATAATTTATAAAAAATAATAATTAATAAATAATGAAATATTACTTGTACAATAAAGTGATTTAAAAATAATAACTTAACATTACAAAATAAATAAAAAGTTATTTGGCATAAATAATGTAAAAAAATATAATTATGTACGGCACATAGGCTATTATTGCAAAATTGGGTAAATAGCCTAAAACTACTAATATAATTATGTAAAATGAGGTAAAAATATTGTGAAACCTATATGTGGATACAAATAATAAATTTGGATAGTTAAATCATCACAGATAATTTAAGGGATAATTAATAAATATTCAAGTAATTTAAATGTAAAAAAATTAATTTAAAAAGCTCTAAAATTATGGAAAATTATAAAAAGTTCTCGTTTAAATCTGGTAAATTAAATAATAATGCAAAATTATATTTTGAAAGTATATATATTATTTAAAAAATATATGAGGGCAAACTTGGGTATGAACAACTGCCCCTCTTTACCCGGGAATGATGAAAAAGTTGTCAGGTAAAGAAAATGATGACCGATTTTGACCGAATGAGGTGATTTGAAAAATGGAGGCTGAACCCCGGTTCCAGAGTGGCCTACATATCCTTGGTGTTATGATAATAAGGTCATGTGTAGTTCTGGATCCAACGACGAACAAAACTGACAGAGTTTTTATAGGAAAGATCGTATGCTTCAGAAAGGGTTCTTTTGGGTAGGAAGGTATCAGATAAGTTTATATGGAATCTGAAACATTACGGATGTACCTCAGAATGACTATCTGAACGGTTATCAAGTAAAAGTGGGTAACTGATGGCGGTGAGTAGAGGATAATGCTAGGTCTTAGATGGCATAATGGAGATAGTACTTAATCTTGAGGAAAAGTATGTGCTTAGCCTTATGCAACAAAAGAAATGATGCTTAGTCCCATGCATGAAAGGCAGTGCTTAGCCTTATGCAATTAAGGGGTCAAGGCTTAGCCTCAGGCAAATAGGAGACAATGCTTACTCTCATGTAGGAAAGGCAGATCTTAGCCTTATGCAATTAGAGAGGCAATTCTTAGCCTTATGCAAATAAGAGACAATGCTTAGTCTCATGCAAAGAATGGCAGTGCTTAGCCTTATGCAGTTAAGGAGGCAGAGCTTAGCCTCATGCAAATAGGAGACATTCCTTAGTCTCATGCAAAGAAAGGCAGTGCTTAGCCTTATGCAGTTGAGGAGGCAATGCTTAGACTCATACAAATAGGAGACAATGCTTAGTCTCATGCAAACAAAGGCAGTGCTTAACCTTATACAATTAAAGAGGCAGGGCTTCGCCTCATGGAAAAGGGAGGCAATGCTTAGTCTTATGCAAATAAAGGAAGTGCTTAACCTTATGAAATTAGGGAGACGGTGCTTAGCCTCATGCAAAGAGGAGACAATGCTTAGTCTCATGCAAGGAAAGGCAGTGCTTAGCCTTATGCAATGAAGGAGGCAGGGTTTAGCCTCATGCAAAGGGGAGACAATGCTTAGTCTCATGCAAGGAAAGGCAGTTCTTAGACTTATGCAATTAAGGAGGCATTTCTTAGCCTCGTGCAAAGATGAGACAATGCTTAGTCTCATGCAGAGAAAGGTAGTTCTTCGCCTTATGAAATTAGGGAGGCAATGCTTAGCCTCATGCAAGAAAACAATGAGTGGTAGTGAGAAAGCAGAGTATTTCTTAGCTGGAGATGCTTGTGATAGATAATTTGCTATTTTAAAGGTAGTGACCTAATATGTTGCAGATATTGTTGTCTTATTACGCCTGCATCCAAAGAAAAATGGTGAGTTTCTATGGGGGAGGTTGGTCTGTGCTTTTGTCTTCTTGCTTTGCATTTGCTCCTGTCTCGCGATCCTATTTGAGTTACTCTGGGTAACTTCTGGCTTTTATAGAAATAAAATTTATGAAAAATATGCATGCATTTGATGAATGTAGTTATTTGAAATATAGTGGTATGAAATATCAAGTAAGTTAGATGAACTAATGACTGACATATTTTAGAGATATTGCGACCTCCTTTCTTTAGAATTTTGAGGGTCCTCTTCAAAATTCTGCCCTAAAGCAATTCTTTGACTGTTCTACGTATGACGAAGTTGGATGGACTTGGTTTACCCTCAAAATTATGCCACAGTTTTTTATCATGGAAAAAAATGAAGATTTTATTAAGATGTGACCGAACCCGCAGGGCTGCCTATGTATCCCTTCTTAAACGGGAATCAGGTCAAGCGTAGTTCAGTTACATTAGATGAAAAAATATAAACAATCCAAACATAGTATCTCTTGACTGCGTTTGCGTTGATATATTTTGGCCAAATTTCTCATTCCATTTCTACAAGTATGAGTGATCCCCCTGTTAGTACTCTGTGAACCATGTAGGGCCCTTGCCAATTTGGTGAAAATTTCCCTTTGGCTTTATCTTGATGTGGGAAGATCCACTTTAGCACCAACTGCGCCGACGTGAATTGTCTAGGCCTGTCTTTTTTGTTGAAGGCTCTGGACATTCTGTTCTGGTAGAGTTGACCTTGACATACCGCATTCATTCTCTTTCCATCAATGAGAGCCAGTTGTTCATAGCGACTATGTACCTATTCTGCATCGCTGAGCTCAGCTTCTTGTATGATTCTCAAAGAAGGAATTTTTACTTCAGCGGGAATGATGGCTTCATTACCATAGACCAGCAAATAAGGAGTTTCTCCGGTTGATGTGCAAGTCGTGCTATGATATCCCAGTAGGGCAAATAGTAACTTCTCGTGCCATTGTTTGTGATTATCTACCATCTTCCTTAATATCTTCTTAATATTTTTATTGGCGGCTTCGATAGATCCATTCATTTGTGGCATGTATGCTGTTGAATTCTTATACTTGATCTTGAAGGTTTCGCACGTGGATCTCATCAAATCACTGTTAAGGTTGGCGGCGTTGTCGGTGATGATTGATTCCGGTACCCTGAATTGACAAACAATACGATCCCTAACGAAATCTGCGATGACCTTCTTAGTTACATCCTTGTAAGATGCGACTTCAACCCATTTTTTGAAATAGTCTATGTCCACTAGAATGAACCTATGCCCATTTGAAGCAGCGGATTCGCTTGGATCGATGACATCCTGTCACGACCCCAAATCCTAAGCCGACCGTGATGGCGCCTATCATGGAACTAGGCTAGCCAACCATTTCAGATTATCAATATATCTCATAATTTCTCCAAAATTTAGCATTATTTAAATATATCAGAAAGAGATAAAACAAATACACACTTCCCCAAAACCTGAAGTCAACTGTCATAAGCATCTAAGATTGAAAATACAATGTACAACAATGTCTTGCTACAAACAAAGTCTGAGGTACAAAGGACCAAAAGAACTATAATCTGAGGGAAGGAAAGGAGGTGAGCTGGGGACGCTGAGCAGCTACATCAATCCTCGAACAACTCCAAGCTCGTCTGAAAATCAACTAGTGGGATGGTCCGGTACCTGGATCTGCACACAGAGCTGCAGGGAGTAACGTGAGTACGCCAACTCAGTAAGTAATCAATGTAACTAAAAACTTGAGTGTAGTGAAGAGAATTTAAATCATGTAAATCTATATAATGATTAACAGTGGAAATGAATAAATAAAGTCAGAAATCTACAATTCCGAATATTTCATAAAAACTCCGGTTTCCATTTTTAAAAAATCTTGTAGGAAAACTTTTATCCAATATTTATTATCAGAGGCCGAGTATAAAGAAGAGTGAAAAATAGCATTTTCATAAAATATAAGCCCCTCGGGCACAATATCACTCACAATAAAGCCTCACGGGCAAGCCTCCAGTCACTGTGACTCCACTATCAGTATCTCATGCTCTCACTTAACACTCGCACTCAATAAGTACCCTGAACACACACAACTCCTGCGGAGGGAAGCCCGCTCCACTACAATTATATATACATATATATTTATACTGCTGCGGCGTACAACCCGATCCATATACGTAACATATATTGCTGCGGCGTGCAGCCCGATCTATATAATAGTCTACTGCGCTCACTGGGGGTGTACAGACTCCTAGAGGGGCTCCTTCAGCCCAAGCGTTATATCTGTTGCGGCGTGCAGCCCGATCAAATATGTATATTGCTACGGCGTGCAGCCCGATCAAACCCTAATTGTCTCCAAACGCTCTCACCTCACTGCCCTAAACCCTAGCCGTCTCTCCCTAATCTCCTCTCCTAATCCCACCGGACATGGGATTCCCTAGTGGTTTCTTAGCGTATGTCACCTCTCTTTGGTACTGGGACTTTCTATATTCTGCTTGCCTAAACATGGAAAGCGGATCTCTTCAACTTCAAACCAAAATGGTTCAACCCCTTAACATTTTTCTGTCTTTGTTCTTCCTTGCTTTTTTATGGTATGGATCTCTATAAATCTTTGAGTATCTTTGTGGTTTTTTCTACTTACCCTAAAGCTAGGGTTTCAGATCTCTTCTAGATCTAATCTGGTTCGATTCTTTAATTTTTTTTTTTAATATTTCTGTCTATATATCTCTATGAATCTTATTATAACTCTTTGCTTGATTATTTCTGCTGATTTTTACATGCCTTAAATTTTGGGTTTTCTTATTCTTCAAAATCGAATCAAATCTGGTTCCACTCTCCGATTTTTTTAAATAAATTTTATGTCTATATCCATCTTATTGCAACTCTCTGCCTTTATTTTTTGCCGATCTATATATTTTACATAATTAGGGTTTCAAATTTTTCTTTTCTTATTAAATGTTAAGTGCTTTCCTTTCTAGATTTATGGGTTCAATTCCAGCTATTTAAACCCCTCCCCAACTCCCCTCTGAGGACAGATTTAGAGTTCAAAATTTTCTCACCAATATAAATAAAAAAAGTACACTGTTATCCTCTAGCATATATTATTCTATGTATTTTTTATTCATGGTCGGCTGGAAGCCAAGGCCAGAAATCTTCAAGTGTTCTGTCTCCGTTTGGTGATAATTGCTACAATACTAGATTCTTTTTTGTGTCGTCTCAACTTGTGAGTTATTGAATCCTTCACTACTTCATTACTTGTTTAATGTATTACTGCTATTAGACTAGTTACCATAAAATGTTATTATCTGTATTTAAGACATGTTTAATTTAGTTTTAATCGATTAATGAAATCTGCTCCCCTGAATCCTCACTCTTTGTTGGCTGAAAGCCAAAACAATTTAGGTTGTCCCTGGCCTCCCTAGTGTGGGAAATGCTCAGGGTTCATATGAGACCCTCGTGAATTCTGACACGCTAGGATTTGGTCCCTAATTTTCCTTGAATTTTTCTGATCATTCTTCTCTAGTGTGAGCACTTCCCTGGGTTCTTGCAGCCCTTGGGAACTTTGACACACTAGAGATTTGGGTTTTGTATGCTTATCCTTGAGATATGGGTGAATCATTCACTGCTGGCTACTGTGTATGGGATTTGGAGCTATTGTGAGTTGAAGGCCTGGCATGTCCAGGTGTATTTAGGCCTGCTGCAGGCTTCCTATAGTTTTTATACTTTGTAACTCATTCATTTAATTCTGGTCTGTAATAACATTGGGGTATTAGTAAATTGGGAACTGGGTTTATTTTTAACATTTGCATGAGAACGAGTAGATTTCCTGCCTATAAGTGTTTACTTTGCTCATTCTGATATTGTGTGTTAGATAGCCTGCCTATAGGTGTTTACATGCTCATTCTGTCATTGTGTGTTAGATAACCTGCCTATAGGTATCACTTTGCTCGAATAAGTTCTGTGAATAACCTGCCCATTCTGATTTTACATGTTAGATACCATGCCTATAGGAGATAAAATAACCAAAGTTCAACTTGCATTGCAGCACATTCATTAGGCATCATGATCATAGGGTCATTTATATTCTATAAATCTGCATTGTTAGAAGTCATGCCTATATGGTTCTTAATTTATTGATATGCTATTGTCATACTTGCCCATTATAAAGCATGCCTATAAGAATTGAAACCAGTTTCCATCACCAAAGGTAGGAATCATGTCTATAGATTAATCACCATCTGTGCTAAGCACTAAAACTATGCTTTAAACATTGTCTCGTTGAACACCATTAGAAAGCATGCCTATAGGAACAACTGAGTAATTCTGAATATCTTCCATTGTTTATCACCGTCTAACACTGAGTAAATCACCTAGATAGCATGTCTATAGGTTTAATCGCTTATAATTATAATCAGTAGGCAACTGTGCGATCACTTAGAAAATTCTTTGCATAATTGCCAGTATGATTAAAATCAGAAATCACATAGAAATCAAGTCTATAGGACCTAACAGCTTTAATTGTTGAAATAGTCAAAACTCCTAATCTATTGTGTGCATTCGCTGCCCAAGTGTGGAGGCTAACTTGAGCCCCTATTTGCTTTTATATGAAAGTCCAACTTATTTTTGTATGTCACCTAGTTTTACCATTTTTTGAGCAACCTAAGTTAAGTCTAGAACCATCCAAAATAGAGTCCAAATGCCTCTTGTGCCATAGGCAAGGGACGCGTAGTGCACGCGTAGGGTACGACTTAGAATTTATTAGAGAGTTTTAGGTAAATAACTTAAAGATAGTAATCGGATAGCAGGAGATAATAGTCTGTGCCCGCTGAATAATATGAGTAACACCCGCATCTTGGGGGAGTTACGAAGTATTATTTATGTTGCACGGAGTGATCCTTTAGGCTTAAAAACATAGGACCCCCCCCCCTTGATACGCTCAAATTACACGATAAAATAGTGTAAGCGCTCTATTGTCAAATATAATAACCCAACTATGTTGGGGTCGAATCCCACAGAGAACAATATGTAGGCGATTAGGAATGTATGAGAATTATCACTTATCGCGCAATGCCAAACACTTAGATTTTGGTCGTAAAAATATTTATATCTAAATACAAAAATACAAACTAACCTAGAAAACAAGTAAAATGATAAGCAAGTAAAATGATCAATGGCTACAAGAATGCATGCATCGGGAATTACACTCAAGTAACGATCCATTTTATTTCACAATTTTACAAATATGAGTGAGTTTATATTAATTAGCCACGGATAATAATTCTTAATTAGCCACGGATAATAATTCTTAATATGCCAAACACTCAAGTAAAGTGCGAAGGTTGATCTGGGCAGGCCTGATCGCAAATGCGACAAAGAGGTTCGCAAATGCGAAGTTTAACCTGGGCAGGAATGATCGCAAATGCGACCAAGAGGTTCGCAAATGCGAAGGTTGGGAATGTCTAAAGGGTTCGCAATTGCGAACCCCTGTTCGCAATTCCCATGCCAACCAGTAGCCTGCATTGTACAAAAACCGAATTTTGACTTCATATTCCATATTTTCTCAAACTCAAAACACACTTAGGCGATTTTTCCAAGAACAAGACTTCTTCCAAATCATTTGTAAGTTGGTTTTTACTCATTTCTTTCAATCATTAACATCATTTAACATGTTTTCAACTTAAAAATCAAGGATTTCCATGGGTGAGATTGGGTGTTTGGGGTAGAACTTAGGTTTTTCTAAAATTGGGATTTGGGTGGGTGATTAACCTCCGATTTGAGAGGCTCTTATATGGCTAGACTCGTGAGAGTACGAGGGTTCTGAAAATGTAAAATTTACGTGACTCCGAGATGCTAGCCTGAGGGGCGTTTTGGTCATTTCACCTAATTTCGCACCGTAACCTTGAATTGAATAGTAGAATCAGTTTCATGAGATGTTATTTACGGTATGAAATTTATTTGAATAGGTTTGGTCCATTTGGAGTCGGATACTCGTGGAAAATGTGTGGTTTCGGGTTGATTGCTATACTTTGGACCCGAGGTAAGTGTTTGGTCTAACATTAGCTTGAGGGAATAGGAGTTGAGTATAATTTGCTACTTGCTAATTGTTAAATACGATGTATTATGGTGACAAGTATCTATACATTGGTGTCTAGCATGACTGTGAGTCCTTATATTGTGAATATTCTGATTTTGTGGTAATTTCCATGCTTAATTGATGATTTCTATATGTTGTGAAGAATATGTGAAGGGAATTGTAGTCTTTAAACTCTGTTGGAGCATTGGATCAGATTGTAATATGAATGATGCAGATATATGAGATAATTGCATCCTTTGGAGCATTGGCTCAGATTGTAATACAAATGATGAAGATATATGAGATAATTGTATCCTTTGGAGCATTGGCTTAGATTGTAATACAAATGATTAAGGTATATGAGATAATTGTATCCTTTGGAGCATTGGCTCAAGTAATAGAGTAAATTATTAAATGAAGTGAAAGAAAGAGAAAGAGCTACCAAAATATAGCCTTGACGGGTCATTGTTGCTTTTGATATTGTCTCCCTTATTGGGATGTTGAGATTACTGTTATTGTTCCCTTGCCGGGATTTAATTGTTTAATTGATGTTTTCTTGCCGGGATTTAATTGTTTAATTGATGTTCCCTTGCTGGGATTTAATTATTTAATTGATGTTCCCTTGCCGGGATTTCTATTTTATTCTACTTACTCCCTTGCCCTTGTTTGTGATTGTTGTTTGGGTGAGGAAGAGTGTTAAAGCATGAAGGGTGATGTTGTGCATTGTTTGATATTGTGAGGAAGAGTGTTAAAGCACGAAGGGTGATGCCGTACATTGTTTGATATTGTTCCCTTGCCGAGGTTATTATTTCTATTCTGTTTACTCCCTTGCCCTTGTTTGTGATTGCTGATTGGGTGAGGATGAGTGCTAAAGCGCGAAGGGTGATGTCGTGCATTGTTTGACATTGTGAGGAAAGAGTGTAAAGCACAAAGGGTGATGTCGTGCCGTACGATGTACCATTCCGTACCAAAATTCATTGATTATATTGTGAGGAAAGAGATTAAAAGCACGAAGGGTGATGTCGTGCCATGATTTACATTGTTTACATTATACATTGCATAGTGAGGACGAGAGTAAAAGCACGAAGGGTGATGCCGTTCAAGTTTGTGATTTCTTGTCCTTATTGATATGCTGACTTTGTTGTTCTTTTCCTTATTAAGATTTCTTATCTGAAACTGTTATCTCCCCACAGCATGTTCCCCTTCCTTTATTAATTTTTTTCTCCCTATATTTATTATCTGTTGTATATATGTATATCTATTTATTTGAACTGAACAGGTTTATTTGGTAGTCTGGTTCTAGCCTCGTCACTACTTCGCCGAGGTTAGGCTAGGCACTTACCAGTACATGGGGTCGGTTGTACTGATGCTACATCTGCACTTCTTTATGTTGTGCAGATTACGCGACCGGACTCGGAGGACATCATTAGTGGGGGTGTCTTCCAGCTTATCCTAGAGGCTTCAAGGTATACCCGCTAGCGTTCATGGGCCTTGGCGTCTCTTCCATTCCTTTGAACTCACTTTTGTCTTGTTTTTCTTCCTCTAGTTTCAGAGACAACTATGTATTCTCTTTTTCCGACTTGTATTTAGCACTCTTGTAGACAGTTCATGAGTTTGTGACTCCGGGTTTTGGGAAAATTTACGCGTTGTTGTATTATGTTGTCCTTATTTAGCTTGAAACCATATTTATTTTCGCTGTTAAATTGTGAACCGTTTAGTTTATCTATACACATTGGCTTGTCTAGTGGGTTCAACGTTAGACGTCATCACGGTCCGATGGTGGGATTTCGGGGCGTGAAATAATCCCTTTGGAAACATTAAAGAACAAGAATAATTAAAGAAACAATTACTCACTTCATAAAAGATGAAAAATCACTCAATACATAAGCACAACAAGGTATTTAATCCACACTTTACATATGAATATTTCCATAAACAAGAATTAGTGTTGGAAATAAATACTACACACTTAAATATTCAATACAAAGCAAGGAAATGAAGAAATAAACATAAATGGGTAAGAATCCTTAACCACAAGCTTGAAATCTTCAAAACCCAAGTGTGGGTGCAAACCCTAGCTTCCAAAGATGTTCTCTCTAGTCTTCAAGACTCAAAATATGCTAAAAAAATTCCAAAGATACTGAAAATATCTGTTAGGTCGAGTATATGTGGGTTTGGGATTGGGAAAAGCTGATTTTACAAATCTGTCCAGGTCTGATGCCCATTGACCGCACCTGTGGACAAATCCTCGCAGGTGCGGCTCCGCAGATGCGGATTCCATATCTCAGGTGCGATTCCAAGTGGCATCACTCTTTTCCGCAGATTCGAATCAAACTTCCACACCTACGGTTCCGCAGATGCGGATACCACGTCGCAGGTGTGGCCTCAGTACAGTTGAGCCAGTTTCGTAGGTGCGATGTCGCACCAGCGACCAAAAGTCCACAGGTGCGGAAACACTGAAGGCTTTTGTTATTTTTCCACCAATTTGTGCTCAATTCCACTTGAATTCAACGCCAATCACTTCATGGCATCATTTCCCTGAAAGTCGAACAATACAAACCATAAACGACCTCATGTTAACATTAAAGAATGCAAAATCTAGCGAAAAAGAGCTAAAATGAGTGGTAAAATCACCACTCATCAACACACCCAACTTAAAGCTTTTGTTTGTCCTCAAGCAAATCAAAACCAACAACTCAATGAGGTTCTACCATTTAAAGTACAAGTCGTATTGCTATCATTTACGAATCACATTCTCCAACTACGCATTATACTTATGGATTTGGTTGGTACTAATAATTAGACTCAAGTATGCATCTTACCCGAATAACTCCCTCATTAAAAAAACTTCAAGAAGTTCAAGGGGGTTCCAAAATAATCAAGTGATAAGAATAAGCCTCAAGGAGTGACTCAAAAGCACTGTTCCACTACATATGCTCAACTCATTCATTTCCGGATATATCAATTTCACCAATCCATTCTAATTCATGTGCCCTCACAAGAAAGAAACTTCCCAAATCACCATATTTACAAGAACAACACAAGGGACAAATTCACAAAGACACTCACTCTCACAAAGAATTTCAAGTGTTACAACATATCATGCCATAGGCTTGCCCTTATTTTAATTCATCGCCTTTTCAAGAACATTCAATTGGAGATCCTATAAGGACTTTTTTTAGCTTGTAATGTAGGCTTAGGGAAGGGTTGGATAAACATTTGGGTAAAAGTCTACACCCTCCTTGAACACTACTCACATTTTTCTTTCTTGTTGCCCTTTGTTTCTTTTCAAACCACATAGCCCTCATTGGCTCCTAGTTACCAACATCGAACCACCTTAAATACCTCTCGAATTCTCTTCAGGGCTCCATATTTATATATATACAAATATTTCTTTTTCTTTTCTTTTCTTTTCTCTTTTTTTTTTTATATTCTTCTTTTGGAGCTTGAATAATTTCATGGGAACCCTTTGAGGTATAGGTTCCTACACTCAATACAACCTTACCAATTTCCAACTTGATACTGCACCCCCAACTTAGGCTTTTAGCCTCATTCTTAATGTTCAAGGAGGGGCGGGTTCAAACGAGGGAATTTTTTTAACAAAATGGGAAAGGTTTGTAATAAGGTGACCAAAGAAAAGGTTAAAGGCTCAAATAGGGTAATTAGTGATAATATTTATGCGATGGTAAGCTTGAAAGGCAAAAGAGATTTTTCAAATAACACAAAGAATGACTAAGGTCATTTCTCCATCCAACCGTAATTATCATTAGCATTGAAAGACCCACCGGCCAAGTTCTAGATGATGAAGTGAACACAAGAATTATTTACACAAACTCTAACACACATGGGACATGAACTAGTCAAGACGGATCAAGTTTATTTCCTAATAAGAGCATCTAGAGCAATATCATGCAAATTAGTAGGCAAAGAGTCACTTAAAGAGCCAAAAATTTATCACACAAATTATTATTTACCCTCCCAACTTATTATATATTTATATTTTCTTATACTTTTTTTTCAATTTAAAAACCAACATTCGGAGGGGTATTCGTAATTCACATTTCACATACAAGAGACTAATTTTGTTAGTAACAAATAATCCAAAAGCCTCCACCTAGCAAAACAAGAGTAATTCCCTTAAGAAAGTTGTCACGCCATCTATCATAGGGAAAAGTCACCCGGTTCACTTCAAAAATGTTCCTTGGGAAAGAACCGTAGCCTAAAGAAAACCCAAGGAAAAACTACCATAGATATAGAAATAAAAGAACAAAACTAGTAAAGATAATAGTAAAATAAAAGCAACTAATACTAAAGAAGAAAAAATAATACAAACAAAATTCTACTAAAGAAAATAAGTAAAGATATAAAAATAAAAATAAACTAATCACACCAAGCTCAGCAAGAGCACATGACATAACAAAATAAGCCCGGCAAGGGCACACAATATCCATACAATAAAGAAGCCCGACAAGGGCACATCCACAAAGTCATAGTACAAATACAATATGCTCCTAAAGCCACCCCCAACTAAATATATTACAGTGTCCCCACTACACAATATCAAAGGTAAAGAATAATAGTTTGAGGGTCTCCCTGAGGTTTGCATCAGACTAGCAGACTACAGGAGAAAAGGCTAATCAGTGCTGCTGAGAGCTCTCGCCATCAGCATCCTCATCATCATCATCATCATCATCATCCTCAACATTTTTCACGAACGAGTACTCCTCGTTATCCTCATCATCCTGAACTGGTATCCTCCTGCTCGGTTGTCCCAATTTATAGATCACTTTAATCCCTCTCCACATTTGTATCATGAATTTGCTCTTCTTTTTGTTCTTCTCCTTTTCTTTGTCCAAAGATGACTTGAGGTCGACATGCACCTTGGCCAAGTTGGTATAGCAGGTATCGAGCTGGGCGATAGATGATGCCATCTTAGCCTGCGTATCGAAGTAAGTCTGCATCTCAGCTCTAGAGATATAGTCGGACGGGGGCTGGGAGAGTGAGGGCCCACTAGGGAGCTGTGACACTAACTCCCGAATGGATGCAAGCTGGGAGTGTGAGGCCCAGTGGGTGGAATGGCTTGTTTGCCGGCATCCAATGATCTCCCTCCCGTTCATCAACCTGTGCATGCCGGCATAGCTCTATAATCAACGAAGGGAACATCATAGATGTGCCACTCTGAAGCACGTATTCCTTTAGCTCCCGCACAATGTAGTGGCCGCCATTCACAGGGATGTCATCCAGGATACAAGCAATCATCAAAGCCCTGGCATATGGGACATCAGACACGTTCGCCGAGGGGGATACTCTACTCGCGATGATATAGAGCCACATCTTTGCTTCAGCAATAAAATCACCATACTTGATGCCCCTCTTCCTGGTAGTCCAGCTCACCCTATGACCCGGAGGACACAGCTTAGTAACTAGCCAACCACCATTTTCACATGTGTCTTTTTCTTGCACAGGCTCAAGCGGATGATTGGGGAGCCCATAGAAATCATTTATCTCTTCAGCACCAAATTTAACGGTCTTTCCCCGTATGGTGATTTCATGATTTTGGAAGTGAGTCCGCCTCAGGTTGGCATAGAATTCTCTCACCCATTCTTCATTAGCCTTGCATGGATCGGGAGTGAAGCAGGTCCAGCCGCTTGCAACTAGCCGGCCATAGAAATCAAGAAGAAGCTCCGTCAATTTTTCCATGGCAATCCCTTTCTCAGGTATCTTTGTGAGGAAATCATTATAATACCGGCTCTGACATGCAGCAGATAAGAACCTGGAAGTATCAAAGTTCTCCTCAACATTTTCTTCAATTTCGTGACTCAAATAGGAATTGCCCGTCATGTTTGGATCCATCTAAAGCTCAAAGTACCTTCAAAAAATTAAAAAGAAGTTAGTCAGGCAGTAGAACCTTGCTAAGCAAGTTAAAACACTGCAATTAGGTAAAACAACCAGGTTGAACGGGTCCGGGAAGCCCCTGATGCAAACTCACTGGAATTGTTGTAACTTGTCAGTTTTCGCACCTACGGAACTTCAGTCGCAGGTGCGGTTGTGCATCTGCGAAGAAATAAGTGCACCTTCAGACTTTGCTCAGTGGACCAGAAGCCGCTCCTGCGAAGAAGGACTCTCAGGTGCGAGGCCGCATCTGCGGAAAATTGTTCGCGCCTGCGGAATTCGTCCAAGGGTTCACTGCCCAACAACTTCTTTGACTATTTTTTCTATTTGGGGCATGGTTTTGAACACTAATGTGTACTCAAGACTTCCGGATTAGTGTACCAAATTGAGTTCTAACTTCGTTAACACTAAAGCTTTGGTACCTCGCTCAAAATTTTCTTTTGGACCATTTATCAAACATGTTGCAGGCTGTGTAAAATCCCTTCTTCTTCACATAATTTTGGTACTCAGACCTCCCACAATTTTGTTTTAATTTTCAACAACCCAAATTATCCTACTGTCAACCAATTTCCTTACCCTAATATTTAGTCTAAATCAGAGGGGGTCGTGGGAATGGAGGGAGGCAGCCATGAAAAGCTTGAGAAGAAGAATAAAAGAAACAGAGCAGGGGAGAAAAACAGAGAAGAAAAAGATAGAGGAACCCAAAGAAAATACATGCGTAGTCTTGTGTAGGATCGAGCCTTGTGAGAGATGAGAGATGAGAGGAACAGAGGATAGTATTTTTTTTTTCTTTTGAGTTTTGGGAAAAAATATACAAACCCCGCACCTGCAAAAAAATATTCGCGTCTGCGATGGCGCACGTGCACAAAAGTCATCGCACCTGTTGAAACTCCGCACATGCGCTCCTATCTCCGCTGCTGCAAGGCCGCACCTGTGGCCTACCTGACCGCAGGTGTGGAAATGCCTGGGTTCAGCAGCGCAATTCTAGGCAGCCGCTGTTTTGGTACATTCCCGGTCTCAAAAATTGGCAACTTAGCTCCAAAAAATCTGAAACTAGGCAGATTAGTGCAAAATAATATACTAAGCGCCGCATTTAACGTCGAGGCACAAAGCAAGTCAACTTTACCACTTTTCTCGCCACTTGGACGATATGAACCGGGCACCTAGCTTGGAATCAAGCTTGTGACCACAAGCGGTGGGGGTGGTAAGTAGATGACCAAGCCAAGCATTAAATTCTTCATTTTGCACTTCTTAGCTCTCATGTGAGGAATGTCGTTTTGCTCGCTTGTTCTTTCAAATTATAGAATGTATGGTATTGGTCCTTCTTCCTCGAAATCCTTCATTAACTCGTGTAATTCAAGTTCCATATCACCACACAATTCTAATGTTGAAAAATGCTTGGAATGTGACTTCAAACCTCCAACTTGCAATTTTTTTCGGATTTCGACATCCTCA
This sequence comes from Nicotiana knightiana, assembly GCA_005239525.1. Lineage (NCBI taxonomy): Eukaryota > Viridiplantae > Streptophyta > Magnoliopsida > Solanales > Solanaceae > Nicotiana > Nicotiana knightiana. Next base: position 66,179 of record ML370396.1, on the reverse strand, counting down.
TTTTCCCCCGAACTAGAGTCAATTTCAACCAACTTGGCATTTACACTGGTTGATTCTAATTCCTCATTTTTCTTGGCATCATTAATACTCATGGAGTCGGTTGGCGGATGTTCAAGTCTCGATTCCTTGAGGTAAAGCTCACTTTCTTCCTCGGAATTGGACTCTTCTTGGCTTCTTTCCACACTTTCAAGTTGAGAGGCATAATGAGCCTCCATTAATGATTTCATTTGATCCTCCAAAGTGCGGATATGCTCATCATTTTGAGTCACGTCATGTTTCAATTCCTCGAGTGCAAAGTTGTGCCTCTTCTCATTTTCAAGAATGGCCTCCAACATGAGCATCATCTTTTCATTTTGAGAATTTGAGAGTTCTTCTTGGTTTTGTTCAAGTGCCAAGGAAGAATTTTCAACTTCAACCTCTAAGGAAGGTTCCTGGCTATCACTCACCTCCAAGGCTTTTTGAACCCTTAAAGCTTCAATGATTTCATCCATTTGTGAGTGCAACCTTTCAAGTGCCAAGTCATTTTGGAGAATATTCTCCAAAAGTTCCTCCAAGGCATTTTGCTCTTTGTTTCCTTCTTCAAGTAAGCACTCCAACATGAGCTTGAACTCTCCATTTCGGACATGCTCCATTTCTTTCATTTCCTCATCCCTAAAATTTTTATCACAAAAAGGAGAATCATCATAGCGGGGGATCGAGGAAGGGACGGACAAATAAGCACAATCATCCCAATGACAATTTTGGCAACCACACCTATCACAATTACTTCACTCATGGGTTTGAGATTGTGCGCACAATCCATCCCCGGGAGAATTTAAATAATTTTGCCACGAGTGTGGTCCTCCACAATAAAGACAAGGGTCATCAAAGTATGAACAACTACCATCCGACCAATCTTCATTATATGATGCCATTTTTGTTTTTTTTTTTAATCAAAAAAATAAACAAGGAACAAACAAGAAAAATGGACCAAGGTAAGAAAAATAATACACAAATATTCACAAATTTGGACCAAAGCACTTATGCTTATTTCTCAAACAACCTAAATGACGCCAATTGTTCCCCGGCAACGGCGCCAAAATTTGATACGCTCAAATTACACCTTAAAATAGTGTAAGCGGTCGATTGTCAAATATAATAACACAACTAGGTTGGGGTCGAATCCCACAGAGAACAATATGTAGGCGATTAGGAATGTAAGAGAATTATCACTTATCGCGCAATGCCAAACACTTAGATTTTGGTTGTAAAAATATTTATATCTAAATGCAAAAATATAAACTGACCTAGAAAGCAAGTAAAATGATCAATGGCTACAAGTATGCATGCGTCGGGAATTAAACTCCAAGTAACGATCCAATGTATTTCACGATTTTACGAATATGAGTGAGTTTATATTAATTAGCCACGGATAATAATTTATAATTAGCTTTTTCCAAAGACTAACAAGACTCCCTAATTAAATTATTCCTAACACAATTAAGAGATTAAGCACACCCGGGTATAGCTACAAGGAGTTAAATCCTATTCTTAGGTAGAATCTATAAAAATGAAGATTAAAACCTCAAGTTCTTTTTAATTAATCTTTCCCAACCCCAAATTATCTTTTCCAAAATTAATTCGGAGTTAATGGGCGAGTCCTAGGGTTAGCTAATCCCTTTGGAAACATTAAAGAACAAGAATAATTAAAGAAATAATAACTCACTTCATAAAAGATAAAAAATTATTCAATACATAAGCACAACAAGGTATTTAATCCACACTTTACACATGAATATTTACATAAGCAAGAATTAGTGTTGGAAATAAATACTACACACTTAAATATTCAATACAAAGCAAGAAAATGAAGAAATAAACATAAATGGGTAAGAAATCCTTAACCACAAGCTTGAAATCTTCAAAACCCAAGTGTGTGTGCAAACCCTAGCTTCCAAAAATGTTCTCTCTAGTCTTCAAGACTCAAAATATGCTAAAACAATGCCAAAGATACTGTATATATTTGTTAAGTCGGGTATATGTGGGTTTGGGATTGGGAAAATGTGATTTTACAAATCTGTCCAGGTCTGATGTCGGTTGACCGCACCTGCGGACAAATCCTCGCAGGTGCGGCTCTGCAGATACAGATTCCATATCGCAGGTGCGATTCCAAGTGAAATCACTCTTTTCCGCAGATGCAGACCAAACTTGAACCGCAGGTGCGGATAACACGTCGTAAGTGCGGCCTTAGTACAGTTGAGCTAGTTTTTCAGGTGCGGAGCACTTCTATTCAACGCCAATCACTTCATGGCATCATTTCCCTGAAAGACGAACAATACACACCATAAACAACCTCATGTTAACATTAAAGGATGCAAAAGCTAGCGAAAAAGAGCTAAAAGGAGTGGTAAAATTACCACTCATCACCCCCACATTCCTATTAAAATAATTCCCTCTCTTTTTTATTAGACTAATTCACATGATTTGAGTTCGTCCGGGACCCACCGTTGTGGACCTCGAGGAGTGCCTAACACTTTCTCCTCGAGGTAATTTGAGCCCTTACCCGATCTTTGGTGATGCAAACTAGTAAATCTGAGTCGTTTTCAATAGGTTCCCTAACGCACCTTAATTTGTTAGGTGGCGACTGTATTTTAATAACCCTTCCTCCCTTTTTAAAAGAGTTGTCAATGTCGGCACCCGATTTTGCGGGAAAAAGGGGGCACGGCAAACCTCATATAAATTCAATAGAAACGGCACGACATCACCCTTCGTGCATTAACACTCCCACTCTCCATAACGATAAACAATGACAGTAGGGAGATAGAAACAACAAGATCAAATCTTACTTTGACATTCGGTTCCACAATACAAACCTCAACTTGATTCAATATCAATCAATACCAAAATCTGTAAACATGTTAATAATGATCAACATTACAATTAACTAGTCTAAGCATGAATAATATGATCAAGAAAGAAAGAATTACAAGAATAAGACCCACTGAAATGCTATAACCCTACAACAACGCATAGGTACTCGTTACCTGACCTATACGTGGTACCCAACATCTAAACACATAGAAAATAGATGATTAGGTCCTAATCCCTCAAGGCAAGGTTAACCACGACACTTCCCTCGCTCCAACAGCCAACTCAAAGCTCAATCAAAGCTTTTCCCATAAAACAAGCCTCCGAACCAATAGAATCTAGCAAATTACCAACCAAANCCCCCCCCCCAGTTATAAAATTGGTTTTGGAATCTGACCTCAATTTGAGGTCTAAATCCCCAATTTATCAAATCCCTAGTTTCTACCCAAAAACCCCCAATTTCACCATGAAAACCTTAGATTTTTGGTTGAATCTTATGAAAAAAGTAGTGAAAGATTGAAAGGAATTAGTTTAAGATCACTTACAAATGATTTGGGGACGAAAAGTTCTTTGGAAAATTGCCTCTTGTTGTTTAGGTTTTGAAAATTTGGGAAATGAATCAAAATTTCCGTCTAAGTCATCTTTTGTTCAGCTGCAGGTATCGCATTTGCGAACAAAACTTCGCATTTGTGAATGAACAGTATTTTCACAATTGCCATAAATGGTTCGCAATTGTGAATGAACAGTGTTTTCACAATTTTCATAAATGATTCGCGAATAAACAGTGTTTATGCTATTGTGATAAATGGTTAGCAATTGCGAATTAAAAGTGTCGCACCAGAAACCAGAAAAATCCAAACTTTTCCGAAATTGATCCGAAACCAACCCGAAATCATTCGGAACCTCCCGGACACAAACGATATATGAATTTCAATCATAAAATACACTACGGACCTGCTCGCACACTCAAACACTTAAAAGAGGTCGTCTTAACCCAATATTAACCATGGTCAAACTCCCAAATTTCTTAACATTACTAGTCTCTCAACCAATGATCCAAAATACACCCAAGCCCCTCGAGACTCCAAATCAAAAAGTGCACACCATTCTAGAAACATCATACGAACTTGCTCGTGCGATCAAATTACTAAAATAACACTTAGAACTACGAATTGAACACCAAGTCAAATGAAATTTTCAAGAAAGCTTTGAAATCTCTATTTTTACCACAGGATGTCCGAATCACGTCAAATCCACTCTGTTTCCCACCAAATTTCACAGATAAGTCAAAAATATTATATTGGACTTACCAGGCTGAGGAACCAAAATACGAACCCGGTATCAACAAGGCCAAACATCAACCAATTCTTAAAAACCATTAAATTTTTAGACTTTTAATTTTCAACAAAAATTCATAACTCGGGCTAGGGACCTCCGATTTCGATTCCGGGCATACGCCCAGGTCCCATATATACGGACCCGCCGTAATTGTTAAAATACGGATACGGGTCCATTTAACAAAAATATTTTCCGAAGTCAACTCAAATAAAGTTTTTAGGAAAAATTTCTTATTTTTATCTGATTTTAACACATAAGCCTTCCGGGCCAATACCCGGACTGTGCACGTAAATTGAGGAAGGCTAAAATGAGGTTCCAAAGACTTCGAAATATAAAATTTGATTCTAAAACATAAGATAACCTATCCGGTCATCACACCAAATTCTTGTAGGACATCCCAACATCACTTCTATTTTTCATAGAGTTTATATTCTTAAAAGAGCTCTTTCACTAGTGTTAGCATTACAACTTCCTATTGGATCTTTAGATGTTGAGCCCTTATCTGCTAACACGTGGGATCTTTCAACTCAAGAGGAATTTTTTCTATACAAAGCCTCGCCTTTATTAATGAATTCGACTTGCGCATAACTTTCGATTTACCCTATTTCGATTCGAATGCTATGAGAAAACATATCCAATTTGATAACTCTTGAAACTCTCTGTTACCTAACAGAAGTCAACTACCGTTTCATGTATGTGCCTCTTATCGAAGATGGCACATGGAATGCAATTTTGTATCAGAACTTGCCTCTGCTCCACAATTTTTTTTTATAAATAAAATGCTCCTTCTGCTCTATCATTAGTCTTGCTAGCTTAATGGGGTGATGCCTTAGGACATGAAAGGTTGAAAATTTAATGAAGAGAGCATTCTTGTCCCGTAATTATTCCATGTTTTTATGAACTGAAGCCATTGGCTTCTATTTCATACCTCTATTCTCCAGTTCCTTTAATGTTCATCTCTTTCTTTTTTTTTCTTTTTTTAGATACATCCAAGCTTTACATCATTGACTTATTGTTTCTCTTACACGGTGAAATTTTTTTTATTCTTGAGAGCTTTTCCGCAGAAGTGCTGATCATACCCAAAACCCAGGCCTTGAAACTCCGTCTAGCGTTGATTGTCACAAAACTACATGGAACATCCCCCTATCTGGCTTGGCCGAATTTGTTGCAGTACTCAGCTTGACTCTGGTGAACACTTGGCATATTTACCTTCGAAACTATGGTTTCACCGAGGAATCACTTGGCATATTCAGCTTTTCAGTCGCATCTTTGGCCGAACACGACCTAACAACAACACTTGGTGCATTTACTTTTCTTGAATAAGAGCGCGACATGTCTTCTTCTTGCAGCTTGACGAAGAGTACTACATGATATTTTTTGCTCCTTGAGGCTCGGCAAAAAAGAGGCTTAGAGCAACGTTAATCCATCCTCCGCGAGCGAGCATGTGGCGCATCTCATCCTTGCAGCTTGGCAAACACGTACATGAGTTTTTCCACCACAATTTTGGCGAGAAGTACATAGAGCAGACTATTCTTGCAGCTTGGCGATGGAGTACATTGAGCGTGTCCATTCCAGCTTCGCCGAAGAAGTAGACGAGTCACTCTCTCCTTGCAACTTGACAAAGAATTACATTGTACATCCCATGCTTTGGCATGGAGTGGTTGCAATTTCACGGAGAACTTCAAGGAGTGTCCATTTTTTGGCATGATGAAAGAATGTCGCGCCCCTTTTTCTCGCGAAATCGGGCTTCGACATGTGCCAACTCTTTTAAATGGGTATTAAAAGAGGAGAGTCACCACCTAACGATTTTGAGGTGTGTTAGGGCACCTATTTGCAAATGACTCTGGTTTAACTAGTCTACATCACCAAAGATCGGGTAAGGACTCAAGTTACCACAGGGAGAAGGTGTTAGTCACTCCTCGAGGTCCACAACTGTGGGTCCCGGCCGAACTTAAATTATATGGATTAATCTATGCGATCAAATAAATGAAGAGAGCACAAAATTTAAAAATTCTATTATAAAAAAATATTTTGAACAGAGGGGTACAACTATTTTTTATTCTAATAGAAAAGAAAGAAAAGGGGAGAGGGGGAGGGCGGTCCTAGGTTTTTTAGCCTGAAGGATCACCCCATGAAACATAAATAATATTTCGTAACTCCCTCGAGATGGGGTGTTACTCATATTATTCAGCAGGCACATACTATCATCTTCTGCTATCCGATTACTATATTAAAGTTTTTTACCTAAGAGCACTCTAATTCAATTATAAATCGTGCCCTACACATGCACTACTCGTCCCATGCCTATAGTCCAGGAGGCATTGAACCTCTATTTGGGTGGTTCTACACTTTTCTTAGGTTGCTCAAAATGATAAAAGTAACTGACATTCAAAACTAGGACTTCATGTAAAAACAAATAAAGGCCCAAGTTTTCCTCCACACATAAACACAAATGCACGCGGGCAGTTCAGGAAGTGCATAGTTTCAGAATTAAGACTTAAAGTCCTATAGGCATGGTTTCTAAGTGATTCAGAATTCCAGCATCGAATATGCAACGTTATTACTCTTAATGGATTAGGCGAGGAGGCAGTAAACTATTTGTAAGCTTAGAACTATTAGTGCTTATTTTATAAATAAGCGCCTTAGATAGGTGACATTGTCCTATAGGCATGATTTCTAGTAGTGGTGTAGCTAAGCAATGAAATATTTTTGGAGCCCAGCATTGACAAGTTAATCTCATAAACAAATTTACACGAGTGATAATATCCAATAGGCAGGATCTCTAGCAATTTCACAATCAAGCCTGATTTTTCATAACATTTTATCCCTATAGGCATATTATCTAGGCGGGGCAGTGTGATAATAATAACAATAGCTAAATAGTCGATTAAGGTCCTATAGACATGAGTTTATAGATAGGCATTAGTGATCATATAAGCATGATGTCCAATAACACATAACAGTAGACGTGGGGAACAAATAGAGTACTTAAGATTAAGTTTTAGTAGTAAATAGGTTGTGTGAGTGTGTGATTTCCCTAACGACAACGTACATGGAAATTTGAATACAAATAACAAGATAGAGTCATATGAATCCTATAGGCGTGTTTTTTACCCTTACGCAAACATTAGAATATACCCGTGGACCCAAATTTCACTAACACCCTAATTGTTTATTACAAATTTATTACATACCAAATGAGGATAAATTACATAAGAATCTATAAAGGGCCTACAACAGGCCCAAAGATACCCAGCATTGACTGGGCCTTCAGCAGACTCTTCTTTGCAAATAGCATATCCAGATCCAAATGGGATTCTGCCTATCAGCAAAATCCCAACAGTCATAGAGGAATTTATACGAAATCCAAACAATCACAAATTTACTATACGACTTAAACAAACCAGCTTGCATGTTAGAAATAGCCTAAGTCCTAATAGTAAAGAGAGTGCCCAAAGAACCCCAAATCCTAATGTGTCAGAGTTCACAAGGTTCTCAAATGGACCTTGAGCAGTGCTCATACTAGGGAGGTCAATAGAGAGAGTTTTGATGGCCTTGGATTTCAGCCGACCAAGGGTGGTAGATTCAGAATAGGGTAGGTAACAAATGAGAGTGAGAGAACAGTGATCAAATGATAGAATTTTAAGAGGTGAACTTATATTTTAGAAGCATACCTAAAAGGGTGATTAAACAAAGAACATACAGGCAAAGAAAATCAACAAAAACTCAAAGAACATGGTTGATAAGTTCAAACACTTAGCACATTAGGCAGAAAACATTTTTGAAAGAGACAGGGGAATCGGGTTTTTCTAAGATTATCGGTTTAACATACAAGAGTGCACAATGCCACATAAATTTAAAATAGAGCACCATTGAAGCTCAAAACAGCCAGATTCATATCAAAATAGGCACGCATTAAAGCTCAAAACTAAAACATATTCAGATGCTAGAGGTACAGAACTGATTCCAAAAGAAAATAAAGAACCAACAGAGAAGTGCAGGCCATAATGAACAACACACACTAGCCTAATAAAAACTAAGGACAAAGTAGTAAACTATCTCATGCATTCAACTATCATAGGATGACAAATGAGTATTGAGAATTATCATAATAGTGCAATATCAGGGATTCACAACTAAGTCATACTCATATAATTCAAACACATATAGGTATGCAGAAGGAAAGAAAGAAAATTAATATTGCAAGGCTTAAAAGCACTAACCAATAGCGAAATTATACGATCAAAAGAAGAGTAAAGATCTTAATAGCAAGAACCCCAGGTTCGCGATTCTTCAAAGTTCACAAGAGCCTCGAGAAGGGCTCCGAGCAGTGCTTGCACCGGAGGAGGTTGTTTATTGGCCTTGGCTTTCTGCCGGCACAGAATTCAACAGTTTTAGAAAATATTCGAGTGTAATAGAGTGAGTGATAGAGGAGAATAGTGAGAATAATAGCAGTGACTAGGTCCATCCTAAGGTCAAATTGGGAAGGGCTTGATATACTGACAGCTTAGGATGCACAAACATGGAAAATATCAAATAAACGTAAATAAGGAAGGAAAAGATCACATGCAATCAGTAATAAAACCAGTAAAAGAAAAAATCGAAATCCAAACCGTAACTGGAGTCGAATTTAGGGCAAACAGTTCACAAGCCTCAATCACGATAGAATCATTGGGATACCCCATATATAAGAGAAATTTTCTCTTCATAGGAAAAGGTAAGTAGGATCTGAGTGTGAACGTGTACAAGGAAGGAATAAGAGAGAATCTCCATGGTCAGCTAGGTTTGGTATGAGAGTGGAGATATGAGAGAACACAAAGGCGGCTGGGCAGGGGAATGGGTCTCTAGGGTTTGGGAGAGGGGTTATAAGGAGAGATGGGGATTTATTATGGGACAATGATCATTTAAGATCAACGTCCATGACCGAAAAGGGAGTGGGGAGGGTTTTTTATATGGGTATCGACCGGGTCGAGATTAAGGGGTCGTTTGGTTTGGGCTGGAAAACTGGGCCAGGGATTTTGGGGAAATTGTTGATAAAATAATTTATAAAAAAATAATAATTAATAAATAATGAAGTACTACTTGTACAATAAAGTGAATTAAAAATAATAACTTAACATTACAAAAGAAATAAGAAGTTATTTGGCATAAATAATGTAAAAAATATAATTATGTACGGCACTTAGGCTATTATTGTAAAATTGTGTAAATAGCCTAAAACTACTAATATAATTATGTAAAATGAGGTAAAAACATTGTGAAACCTATATGTGGATACAAATAATAAATTTGGATAGTTAAATCATTACAGAATAATTTAAGGGATAATTAATAAATATTCAAGTAATTTAAATGTAAGAAAATTAATTTAAAAAGCTCTAGAATTATGGAAAATTATAAAAGTGTTTGTTTAAATCTTTTAAATTAAATATTAATGCAAAATTATATTTTGAAAGTATATATATTATTTAAAAAATATATGAGGGCAAACTTGGGTATCAACAACTGCCTCTCTTTACCCGGAAATGATGAAAGAATTGTCAGGTAAAGAAAATGATGACCGATTTTGACCGAATGAGGTGATTTGAAAAATGGAGGTCGAACCCTGGTTCCTGAATTGCCTACATATCCTTGGTGTTACGATAATAAGTTCATGTGTAGTTCTGGATCCAACGACGAACAAAACCGACGGAGTTTTTATAGGAAAGATCGTATGCTTCAGAGAGGGTTCTTTTGGGTAGGACGGTATCAGATAAGTTTATATGGAATCTGAAACGTTACGGATGTACCTCAGAATGAGTATCTGAACGGTTATCAAGTAAAAGTGGGTAACTGATGGTGGTTGGTTATGTTTGAAATAATTGCAGGATGTGAACATTGTGAACGGAGACCGGAGCGAAGGTTGCTCCCGTTTGAAGAACGGTTACTTCCTGGATTACCTGCAAAACTTAAAACACGATGCATGCAAGTATATATGGATTATTGCGTGAATTTAAACATGATGCAAATTCCTTATGGACCATGAAGGTTATTTTTGTATAGTGAGGATGATGTCCTTAGACCATGACGTCCTAGGCCATGAATCATGTGATAAGGGATTCGCATGCCATGAAATGATGTCCTTGGGCCATGAGAATGGTACCTCTGAACCATGACGCCTTTGAAGAATGATGTGCATTTTTAAGATATCCTCGGGCCATGGAATGGTGTCTTCCGGCTATGAGGATAATGCCTTCAGACTATGACGCCTTTCGACAAAATGGCAATGTTTCAGTCCACAAAATGAAAAGATATGATGTTTGGTTGTATGCGAAAATAAGACAAGACAAGGCTTAGTATTGTATAAGATGAGGTCAATGCTTAGCCCTGGGTGAATAGAGGATAATGCTAGGTCTTGGATGGCATAATGGAGGTAGTATTTAACCTTGAGGAAAAGCCAGTGCTTAGACTTATGAAATAAAACAACGATGCTTAGTCCCATACAGGAAAGGCAGTGCTTAGCCTTATGCAATTAAGGGGGCAAGGCTTAGCCTCATGCAAATAGGAGACAATTCTTACGCTCACGCAGGAAAGGCAATGCTTAGCCTTATGCAATTAAAGAGGCAATTCTTAGCCTTATGTAAATACGAGACGATGCTTAGTCTCATGCAAAGAAAGGCAGTGATTAGCCTTATGCAGTTAAGGAGGCAGCCTCATGCAAATAGGAGGCATTTCTTAGTCTCATGCAAAGAAAGTCAGTGCTTAGCCTTATGAAGTTGAGGAGGCAATGCTTAGCCTCATGCAAATAGGAGACAATGCTTAGTCTCATGCGAATAAAGGCAGTGCTTAACCTTATACAATTAAGGAGGCATGGCTTAGCCTGATGAAAAGGGGAGACAATGCTTAGTCTCATGCAAGGAAAGCCTGTACTTAGCCTTATGCAATTAGGGATGCAGTGCTTAGTCTCGTGTAAAGAGGATACAATGCTTAGTCTCGTGCAGGGAAAGGCAGTGCTTAACCTTATGAGATTAAGGGGGCAAGGCTTAGCCTCATGCAAATAGGAGACAATTCCTACTCTCATGCAGGAAAGGCAGTGCTTAACCTTATGCAATTAGGGAGGCAATTCTCATAATCATGCAAAGAGGAGACAATGCTTAACCTCATGCAAAGAAAGTCAGTGCATAGCCTTACGCAGTTAAGGAGGCAGGGCTTAGCCACATGCAAATAGGAGACAATGCTTAGTCTCATGAAAAGAAAGGCAGTGCTTAGCCTTATGCAGTTGAGGAGGCAATGCTTAGCCTCATGAAAATAGGAGACAATGCTTAGTCTCATGCAAATAAAGGCAGTGCTTAGCCTTATACAATTAAGAAGGCATGTCTTAGCCTCATGCAAAGGGGAGACAATGCTTAGCTCATGCAAGGAAAGGCAATTCTTAACCTTATGCAATTAGGGAGGCAGTGCTTAGCCTCGTGCAAAGAGGAGAAAATTCTTAGTCTCATGCAGGGAAAGGCAGTTCTTAGCCTTATACAATTAGGGAGGCAATGCTTAGCCTAATGCAAAGATGAGACAATTCTTAGTCTCATGCAAAGAAAGAATGTGCTTAGCCTTATGCAGTTAAGGAGGCAGGGCTTAGCCTCATGCAAATAGGAGACAATGCTTAGTCTCATGCAAAGTAAGGCAGTTCTTAGCCTTATGCAGTTGAGGAGGCAATGGTTAGCCTTATGCAAATAGGAGACAATGCTTTGTCTCATGCAAGGAAAAGACATTGCTTAGCCTTATGCAATTAAGGAGGCAAGGCTTAGCCTGATGAAAAGGGGAGACAATGCTTAGTCTCATGCAAGGAAAGGGTGTGCTTAGCCTTATGAAATTAGGGAGACAGTGCTTAGCCTCGTGTAAAGAGGAGACAATGCTTAGTCTCATGCAGGGAAAGGCAGTGCTTAGTCTTATGCAATTAAGGAGGCAGGGTTTAGCCTCATGCAAAGGGGAGACAATGCTTAGTCTCATGCAAGGTATGGAAATTCTTAGACTTATGAAATTAGGGAGGCAGTGCTTAGCCTCGTGCAAAGAGGAGACAATGCTGAGTCTCATGCAGGGAAAGGAAGTGCTTAACCTTATGCAATTAGGGAGACAATGCTTAGCCTCATGCAAGAATACAATGAGTGATAGTGAGAAAGCAGAGTATTTCTTAGCTGGAGATGCTTGTGATAGATAATTTGATATTTTGAAGGTAGTGACTTGATATGCTGCAGATATTGTGTTCTTATTACGCCAGCATCCAAATAAAAATGGTGAGTTTCATTGGGGGAGGTTGGTCTTTGCTTTTGTCTTCTTGCTTTGCTTTTGCTCCTGTCTCGCGATCCTATTTGAGTTACTCTGGGTAACTTCTGGCTTTTATTCAAAAAATATGCGTGCATTTGATGGATGTAGTTATTTGAAATATAGTGGTATGCAATATCAAGTAAGTTAGATGAACCAATGACTGTGACATATTTTAGAGACATTGCGGCCTCCTTTCTTTAGAACTTTGAGGGTCCTCTTCAAAATTCTGCCCTAAAGTAATTCTTTGACTGTTCTACATATGACGAAGTTGGCTGGACTTGGTTTACCCTCAAAATTATGCCCCAGTTTTTTATCACTGCAAATAATGAAGATTTTATTAAGATGTGACCGAACCCGCAGGGCTGCCTACGTATCCCCTCTTAAACGGGAATCAGGTCAAGTATAGTTCAGTTACATTAGATGAAGAAATGTAAACAATCCAAACATAGTATCTCTTGACTGCGTCTAAGTTGATAGATTTTGGTCAAATTTCTCCGTCCATTTCTGCAAGTATGAGTGCTCCTTCTGTTAGTACTCTGTGAACCATGTAGTGCCCTTGCCAATTTGATGAAAATTTCCCTTTGGCTTCATCTTGATGTGGGAAGATCCGCTTTAGCACCAACTGACCCGACGTGAATTGTCTAGGCCTAACCTTTTTGTTGAAGGCTCTGGACATTCTGTTCTGGTAGAGTTGACCGTGACATACCGCATTCATTCTCTTTCCATCAATGAGAGCCAGTTGTTCATAGCGGCTATGTACCCATTCTGCATCGCTGAGCTCAGCTTCTTGTATGATTCTCAAAGAAGGAATTTTTACTTCAGCGGGAATGGCGGCTTCAGTACCATAGGCCAGCAAATAAGGAGTTGCTACGGTTGATGTACAAACCGTGGTACGATATCCCAGTAGCGCAAATGGTAATTTTTCGTGCCATTGTTTGTGATTATCTACCATCTTCCTTAATATCTTCTTGATATTTTTATTGGCGGCTTCCATAGATCCATTCATTTGTGGCATGTATGCTGTGGAATTCTTATGCTTGATCTTGAAGGTTTCGCACATGGATCTCATCAAATCACTGTTAAGGTTGGCGGCGTTGTCGGTGATGATTGATTCTGGTACCCCGAATTGATAAACAATACGATCCCTAACGAAATATGCGATGACCTTCTTAGTTATAGACTTGTAAGATGCGACTTCAACACATTTTGTGAAATAGTCTATGGCCACTAGAATGAACCTATGACCATTTGAAGCAGCGGATTCGCTTGGACCGATGACATCCTGTCACAACCTCAAATCCTAAGCCGGTCGTGATGGGGCCTATCATGGAACTAGGCTACCCAACCATTTCAGATTATCAATATATCCCATAATTTCCCCAAAATTTAGCAGATTTTAAATATATCAGAAAGAGATAAAACAAATACACACTTCCCCAAAACCTGAAGTCAACTGTCATGAGCATCTAAGACTGAAAATACAATGTACAACAATGTCTTGCTACAACCGAAGTCTGAGGTACAAAGGACCAAAAGAAACTATAATCTGAGGGAAGGAAAGGAGGTGAGCTGGGGACGCTGAGCAGCTACCTCAATCCTCGAACAACTCCAAGCTCGTCCGGAAATCAACTAGTGGGATGGTCTGGTACCTGGATCTGCACACAGAGGTGCAGGGAGTAACGTGAGTATGCCAACTTAGTAAGTAATCAATGTAACTAAAAACTTGAGTGTAGTGAAAAGCATTTAAATCATGTAAATCCATATAATGATTAACAGTGGAAATGAATAAATCAAGTCAGAAATCTACAATTCCGAATATTTCATAAAAACTCAGATTTCCATTTTAAAAAAATCTCGTTGGAAAACTTTTATCCAATATTTATTATCAGAGGCTCAATGTAAAGAATAGTGAAAAACAGCATTTTCATAAAATATAAGCCCCTCAGGCACAATATCACTCACAATAAAGCCTCACGGGAAAGTCTCTCAGTCACTCGTGACTCCACTATTAGTATCTCATGCTCTCACTTAACACTCGTACTCATTAAGTACCCTGAACACACACAACTGTTGTCACGGGCAGCCCGCTCCACTATAATTATACATACATATATATTTATACTGCTGCGGCGTACAGCCCGATCCATATACAAAACATATATTGCTGCGGCGTGCAGCTCGATCCATATAATAGTCGATTGCGCTTACTTAGGGTGTACAAACTCCTGGAGGGGCTCCTTCAGCCCAAGCGTTATATCTACTACGACGTGCAGACTGATCCAATATGTATATTGTTGTAGCGTGCAGCCTGATCCATATATAACATATATTGCTGCGGCATGCAGCCCGTTCCGCATATATATAATCTATATTACTGTGGCGTGCAGCCCGACCCACATATAATATATAACATATATATTGTTGCAGCGTGCAGCCTGTCCCATTACTATCCTCACAAACTCGGCTCTCGGCCTGAACCAGTCACCCTCACAAGCCATTTGGGCAATTTATCTCAATTCACGGGACTCAGCCAAAATACTTTTCAGAGTTTTCAAAGCAGTGATAACAGTGAAAATAACAGCAAGTAGGAAACATGACTGAGTTTACAATGTACTAACAGGATAGTGGTAGAATAGTGTAAAAGTACCTCATGAGGGTCTAAACTGGTCGGCACAAGGCCCCAAACATGGCTCACAACCCATAAACAAGTATAAACTTATGAAAAACAGGATGTCATAAGGTTTCAAATCGAATACGCGGCTTAATAGTCGCTACGGGACAGACCAAGTAACAATCCCCATCAGTGTACGCCCCCACGCTCGTCACCTAGCATGTGCGTCACCTCATTTCTGAACACAATAACAGATAACGAGGTGTCATACCCTCAGGTTTAGAGTTACAATCGTTACTTACCTCAAAACAGCCCAAAAGCTACTCCGCGATGCGCTTGCCCCTCGAATTGTCTCCCAAAAGCTCTGAATCTAACCAACATCAGATTAACATCATCAATACACGCTAACGGAACAAAACCCAATCGAAAGATATAAATTTTAACGAAATTCTCAAAATTCGGCCAAAAACCGAGAATCGGGCACATGCCTCAGAATTCGATAAAATTTAAATCACTAGTATCCTCATCCTCCCACAATTCTATATATACCAAAAACTCCACAATCGGACCATAATTGCCCACTCAAATCACCAAAAGAATTTCCAATCTTCCTGCCTATTTTTCCCAACTTTTTCCACTTTAATTCTTCAAATTACAAGCCTAATCCGAAACAAATAGAAACGAGTTACATAGTCTGGGAACTTACCTCCACTGAAGAACCTCGAATTCTATCTTCAATTAGCTCTCAAACAAGCTCCACCCACATGCAACAATAGAAGAGTGTCTAAAATTTTGCGGAGGCATTCTTTTACACTGTTCTGCCCAGTTAATCCGCACCTGCGGACCTTTCCTCGCACCTATGGAACCGCACCTGCGGTCCCAGGTGCGCACCTGCAAAAACCCACTAACAGTCCAATTCTCGCACATGCGGTTCCTTTTCCGCACCTGCGGCTTCGCAGGTGCGGCCAACTATTCGCACCTGCGGACTCCTCTTGCCTAGCCTCTTTTCGCACATGTGGCTGCCTATCCGCAGGTGCGGCCACACCAGTAGCTATTTGCTGCAAATTTCCCTAGTTCAAACCTCCGCCAACCATCAGAAATCAATCCCGAGCCCCTTGGTTCCCCAACCAAATATACAACCACACCCCATAGAATCATTCAAACTTAGTCGAGCCTTCGGAACACCAAAAACAACACGAAAACACCAAAATTACATCAAATTCAAACCTATGAACTTTGAAACTTCTAAATTTCGCCAACGATGTTGAAACTAACCAAAACACGTCCGATTGACCTGAAATTTTGCACACATATCCAAAATGACATTATGAACTTTCTTCAACTGTCGGAATTCCATTCCGACCCCTATAGCCTATTTTCCACTGCCGATCGTAAATCGCCAAACACTAACTTTCGCCAATTCAAGCCTAATTCTACACCGGACATCAAAAGTTCATTCTGAACACACTCCTAAGTCCCAAATCACCTAACGAAGCTATCCGAACCATAAAATTCACATTCCGGGTCGTTTACCAATAAGTCAACTCTCAGTTTGACTTTTTAACTATTAGGCTACTTCAAGAGGCTAAGTGCCTCTGTTCTCACTACGACCACTACGAACTCAAACCATCCGACCCAACACAACATAAATAGGTTAAGCAATATATGATAAAGCAGAAATGGGGGAAACGGGGCTAATCTCACGAAACGACCGGTTGGGTCGTTACATCTTCCCCCTCTTAAACAAACGTTCATCCTCGAACGAGTCTAGAAACATACCTGGAGTCTCGAATAAGTAAGGATATCTATCCCGCATCTCTCGCTCGGTCTTCCAGGTGGCATCCTCCATCGGTTGTCCTCTCCACTGAACCTTCACTGAGGCTATATCCTTAGACCTCAGCTTTCTGACCTGAAGACCCCAAATAGCCACTGGCTCTACCTCATATGACATATCACCCTCGAGTTGAATCGTGTTGAAGTCCAAAACATGAGACGGGTCACCAACATACTTCTGGAGCATCGAAACATGGAACACCAGATGAATACTCAATAAGCTGGGAGGCAAGGAAAGTCTATAAGCCACCTCCCTAATCCTCTTAAGCACCTCAAAAGGCCCAATAAACCGGGGACTCAGCTTTCCCCTCTTCCCGAATCTCATAACACCCTTCATGGGTGACAGCTTCAGCAGTACCTTCTTCCCAACCATGAAAGACACATCTCGGACCTTCTGGTCCGCATAACTCTTCTACCTAGACTGCACCGTGTGAAGCCGCTCCTGAATCAACTTCACCTTACCCAACGCATCCTGAACTAGTTTTGTGCCCAATAGCCTAGCCTCGCCAGGCTCAAACCAACCAACCGGAGATCTGCACCTCCTACCATATAAAGCCTCATACGGATCCATCTGGATACTCGACTGATAACTATTATTATATGCAAACTCCGCGAGTGGCAGAAACTGGTCCTATGAACCCCCAAAGTCAATGACACATGCACGCAACATATCCTCCAAAATCTGAATAGTACGCTCTGAGTGCCCGTCGATCTGAGGATGAAACGCACTGCTCAACTCAACCTGAGTACCCAACTCTCTCTGTACGGCTCTCCAAAATTGAGATGTGAAATGAGTACCTCTGTTAGAAATGATAGAAATTGGAAACCCATGCAATCGAAAAATCACCCTGATATAGATCTCAGCTAACCGCTCCGAAGAATAAGTAGTACCAACATGAATGAAGTACGCGGACTTGGTCAGCCGATTCACAATAACCCATATAGAATCAAATCTCTTCGAAGTGCGTGGGAGCCCAACTATGAAGTCCATGGTGATCCGCTCCCACTTCCACTCTGGAATATCAAATCTCTAAAGCAGTCCACCTGGCCTCTAGTGCTCATACTTGACCTGCTGACAGTTGAGATACCGAGCCACAAACTCAACAATATCTCTCTTCATCCGCCTCCACCAATAATGCTGTCTCAGATCCTGATACATCTTCGCGGCACCCAGATGGATGGAATACCGCGAACTATGGGCCTCAGCTAGAATCAAATCTTGAAGCTCATCCACATTGGGCACGCAAATTCGGCCCTACATCCTCATGACCCCATCATCACCAATAACCACTTCCCTGGCATCACCGCGACGGACCTTGTCCTGAAGAACAAGAAGATGTGGATCATCATACTAGCGTGCTCTAATCTGATCATAAAGAGAAGACTTGGAGGCTACACAAGCCAATACCCGCGGAGGGTCTGATAGATCCAATCTCACCAACTGACCTGCTAAAGCCTAAACGTCAAGTGCTAAAGGTCGCTCTACTACTGGAAGGTAGGCTAAACTCCCCAAACTCTCCGCTCTGCCACGTAGGGCATCGACCACTACATTGGTCTTCCCCAGATGATATAAGATAATGAGGTCATAATCCTTGAGAAGCTCCAACTACCTCCTCTGACGCAAATTCATATCCTCTGCTTAAGAAGATGCTGCAAACTATGGTGATCAGTGAAAATCTCACAATGCACTCCATACAAATAATGACGCCAAATCTTCAAGTCTTGAACAATAGCTGCTAGCTCAAGATCATGCACTGGATAATTCTTCTCGTGCACCTTCAACTGTCTGGACATGTAGGAAATCACCCCACCGTCCTGCATCAAAACCACTCCAAGGCCAACTCTCGAGGCATCATAGTAAACTGTATAATAACCTGAACCCGTAGGAAAAATCAATACCGGAGATGTAGTCAAAGCTGACTTGAGCTTCTGAAAGCTCCCCTAACACTCGTCGGTCCACCTGAACTGAGCACCCTTCTGGGTCAGTCTGGTCATAGGTGCAGCAATAGATGAAAATCCCTTTACGAAACAGCGGTAGTACCCTGCCAAACCAAGGAAACTGCGAATCTCAGTGGCTGATGACTATCTAGTCCAACTCTGCACTGCCTCTACCTTCTTCGGATTAACCTGAATAACCTCACTGGACACCATGTGCCCCAAGAATGCTACTGAATCAAGCCAGAACTCAAACTTCGAAAATTTTGCATACAATCTCTTCTCTCTCAAGGTTTGAAGTGCAACTCTCAAATGCTGCTCATGATCTTCCCGAGATCGGGAATACACCAAGATAGCATCAATGAACACGATGACGAAAGAATCGAGATAAGGCTGAAATACACTGTACATCAAGTGCATAAAGGCTGTTGGGGAATTGGTCAGCCCGAATGACATTACTAGAAACTCGTAATGACCATATCTAGTCCTCAAAGCATTCTTCGATATGTCTAGCCCCCGAATCTTCAACTAATGATAGACGGAACGCAATTCAATTTTAGAAAATACTCTGGCTCCCTGCAACTGATCAAACAAGTCATCTATACGAGGCAAGGTATACCGGTTCTTCATCGTAACTCTGTTCAGCTGCCGATAATCAATACACATACGCATAGAACCATCCTTCTTCTTTATAAACAACAACGGTGCACCCCAAGGTGACACACTAGGCCGAATGAACCCCTTATCTAGGGGTTCTTGAAGCTTCTCCTTTAATTCTTTTAGCTCCACTGGTGTCATACGATAAGGTGGAATAGAAATAGGTTGAGTGCCTGGCACCAGGTCAATACCAAAATCAATGTCCCTGTCAGGCGGCATGCCTGGCAGGTGTACAGGAAACACGTCCAGAAAGTCACGGACCACAGGAACCGAATCAACAGCGGGAGTCTCACCACTAACATCTCTCACAAAAGCAAGATACGATAAACACGCCTTCTCAACTATACGCTGAGCCTTCAGGTAGGAAATCACCATGCTAGGCACATAATCAGAAGACCCTCTTCACTCAACCCTCAGACATCCGAGCATAGCTAAGGTCACCGTCTTTGCGTGACAATCAAGAACGGCATGACGCGGAGATAACCAGTCCATGCCCAGTATCATATCAAAATCGATCATGCTGAGTAACAGTAGGTCCACCCGGGTCTCCAGACCCCCAATAGATATCACAAAGGACTGATACACACGGTCCACGACAACGATATCGCCCACCGGGGTCGACACATGAACAGATGTAACTAAAGACTCACGGGGCATATCCAGATAATGGGCAAATATGAAGAAACATAGGAATACGTAGAACCAGGGTCAAATAAAGCAAAAGCATCTCAGCAACAGACTGAGACAATACCTGCGATCACTACATCAGAGGCCATAGCATTTGGCCTGGCTGGAAAGGCATACATACGGGCCTGACTTCCACCTGCTCGACCTCCTCCTTTAGGGCGTCCTCTAGCTGACTGACTACCACCCTTGGCTGCTTGGGTGGGTGGTGAAATAATTGGAGCTGAATTCGAAGGCTATCCCCTCAGCTGAGATGGACCTCCAAGAAGATGAGGACATTGCCTCCTCATATGCCTGAACTCTCCACACTTATAACAACTCCCTGGAGCTGGAGACTGGGACTGAAATGAACCCCTGGCACCAGAATGGCCACTAGGAGAACCATTCATAGAAGAACCCTGAGATGATGGTGCTCGAGCTGTACTCTGGGCTGGAAAGGCACCGAATGAAGAATGGCCTAGCTGAAAACTGCGGGGACCATGCCCCGGAGATGCACCACTATAGGCTGGGTGGCCTAACCGAGGAGGCCTGAATTAACGGCCTCTACCGTGATGAAACTTCCCCTTGGAAGGAGCACCATTAGAACCACCCGATCCACGAGGTCTCTTGGCCTCCCTCTCTACCCGCTCCTGGCAGCGAACCGACTCAATATCTCGAGCAATATCAACAATCTGCTCGAATGTAGCATCTGATACTCTCTCCCGGGTCAGGAAAAGGCATAGCTGATAAGTAAGTCCATCTATAAACCTCCTAATCCTCTCCCTATCAGTAGGGACCAACTCGGTGGCATGACGAGCCAACTCCGAAAACCGCATCTCGTACTGCGTCACTGATAGCTCCTCCTGGCGCAGCTGCTTAAAATGCCTGCACTGCTCCTCCCGGTGAAATTGGGGTACATACTTCTCCAAGAAGATAGTAGAGAAATACTTCGAGGTAAGGGGTGATGAACCAACAGGCCTACGCCTCTCAAAAGACTCCTACCAAGTGAAAGTAGCTCCAAAAAATAGAAATGTAGCAAATGAGACCCCACTGATCTCCAAAATCCCAGCAGTACGCAGCATCCTATGGCACTTATCTGGAAAACCCTAGGCATCCTCGCCCTCAGCACCACTAAAATTCGGAGGTTGTAGTCTACTAAACCTCTCCAACCTACGCTGATCATCATCCGGCATAGCTGGGATCACAAAGTCCTGAACTGTAGCAACTGGCTGGGCTGGAACCGCCCCCGGTGTCTGCTGGCCCTGAGTAGCCTGCTCAGGTATCTAGGAAATTGGAGTCTGATTGCCTCCCCCGGCCTGCAAAGTAGAGGCAACTGCCTGAGTTAGGGTGGTACACACCGTCAAGATTTGAGTCAGGGTCTCCTGAAGACCTGGAATAACAATAGGCATTGCCGGTGCCTGAGCCTGTCCCGCTGGAGCATCTGTGGCGGGAACCTAATCCTGAGTAGTAGGGGATCAACTGATATTTCCCGGGCTTCCGCACGGGATGGCCCCTACCTCTACCACGGCCTCGACCCCTCGTTGGTCTAGCCGGTGGCTGATCGCCTTGATCGGTGGCGCGAGTCCGCACCATTTGTGAGAGAATGAAACAACAGAAGTTTAGATTTCCAGAATCAATCAAATGGCACGACAGAATTCAAGAAATATGAGATTGTTCCTTAGGGTTCTGTAGCCTCTCGAAGATAAGTGCAGAAGTCTCCGTACCAATCCGCAAGACTCTACTAAACTTGCTCATGACCGTTGAGTCCTATGTAACCTAGGATCTGATACCAACTTGTCATGACACCAAATCCTAAGCCGGCCATGATGGCGCCTATCATGGAACTAGGCTAGCCAAATATTTCAGATTATCAATATATCCCATAATTTCCCCAAAATTTATCCGATTTTAAATATATCAGGAAGATATAAAACAATTACACACTTCCCCAAAACCTAGAGTCAACTGTCATGAGCATCTAAGACTGAAAATACAATGTACAATAGTGTCTTGCTACAACCAAAGTCTGAGGTACAAAGGACCAAAAGAAACTATAATTTGAGGGAAGGAAAGGAGGTGAGTTGGGGACGCTGACCAGCTACCTCAATCCTCGAACAACTCCAAGCTCGTCCGGAAATCAACTAGTGGGATGGTCCGGTACCTGGATCTGCACACAGAGGTGCAAGGAGTAACGTGAGTACGCCAACTCAATAAGTAATCAATGTAACTAAAAACATGAGGGTAGTGACGAGCATTTAAATCAGGTAAATCCATATAATGATTAACAGTGGAAATGAATAAATCAAGTTAGAAATCTACAATTCCGAATATTTCATAAAAACACCGGTTTCCATTTTTAAAAAATCTCATAGGAAAACTTTTATCCAACATTTATTATAAGAGGCTCAGTGTAAACCAGAGTGAGAAACAGCATTTTCATAAAATATAATCCCCTCGGGAACAATATCACTCACAATAAAGGCTCACAGGAAAGCCTCTCAGTCACTCGTGACTCCACTCGTAAAAATCAGTATCTCATGCTCTCACTTAATACTCGTACTCAGTAAGTACCCTGAACACACACAACTGTTGCGGCGGGCGGCCCGCTCTGCTACAATTATACACACATATATATTTATACTTTTGTGGTGTATAGCCCGATCCATATACATAACATATATTATTGTGGCATGCAGCCCGATCCATATAATAGTCGACTGCGCTCACTGGGGCTGTACAGACTCCTGGAGGGGCTCCTTCAGCCCAAGCGTTATATCTGTTGCGGCGTGTAGCCCGATCCAATATATATATTATTGCGGCGTGAATCCCGATCCATATATAACATATATTGCTTCGGCGTGCAGCCCGATCCGCATATATATAATCTATATTGCTCTGGTGTGCAGCCCGACCCACATATAATATATAACATATATATTGTTGCAGCGTGCAGCCCGTCCCATAACTATCCTCACATACTAGGCTCTCGGCCTGACTCAGTCACCCTCACAAGCCACTTGGGCAATTTATCTCAACTCACAGGACTCAGCCCCAAATACTTTTTAGAGTTTTCAAAGCAATGATAACAGTGAAAATAACAGCAAGTAGGAAACATGACCGAGTTTACAATTTACTAACATGCTAGTGGTAGAATAGTGTAAAAGTACCCCCTAAGGGTCTAAACAGGTCGTCACAAGGCCCCAATATGGCTCACAGCCCATAAACAAGTATAAACTTCTGAAAGACAGTATGTCGTAAGGTTTCAAATCGAATACGCGGCTTAATAGTCTCTACGGGACGGACCAAGTAACAATCCCAATCGGTGTACGCCCCCACGCTCGTCACCTAGCATGTGTGTCACCTCATTTCTCAACACAATAGAAGATAACGGGGTGCCATACCCTCAGGTTTAGAGTTACAATTGTTACTTACCTCAAAACAGTCCAAAAGCTACTTCGCGATGTGCTTGCCCTTCAAATTGGCTCCCAAAAGCTCCAAATCTAACCAAAATCAGATTAACATCATCAATCTACGCTAACGGAAAAATACCAAATCGAAAGATATAAATTTTAACACAATTCTCGAAATTCGGCCAAAACCGAGCATCGGGCCCACGTCTCGGAATTCGATAAAATTTACATCACTAGAATCCTCATCCTCCAACGATTCTATACATACCAAAAACTCCACAATCGGACCATAATTTCCCACTCAAATCACCAAATGAATTTCCAATCTTCCTCCCCATTTTTCCCAATGTTTTCCACTTTAATTCTTCAAATTACAAGCCTAATCCGAAATAAAATAGCATTGAAACGAGTTATATAGTCCGGGAACTTACCTCCACTGAACAACCTCGAATTCTATCTTCAATTAGCTCTCAAACAAGCTCCACCCGCATGCAACAATGGAAGAGCAAGTGCCAAATCACCTCCTAAGTCCCAAATCACCTAACGAAGCTATCAGAACCATAAAATCCGTATTCTGAGGTCATTACCAATAAGTCAACTCTCTGTTTGACTTTTCAACTATTAGGCTACTTCAAGAGGCTAAGTGACTCTGTTCTCACCACGACCACTTCGAACTCAAACCATCCGACCCAACACAACATAAACAGGCTAAGCAATATATGATAAAGCTGAAATGGGGGAAACGGGGCTAATCTCACGAAACTAACGATCGGGTCGTTACACATCCATCCCCCAAGCGGAGAAAGGCCAAGGTGCACTTGTTGCATTGAGTTCATTGGGTGGCACTCCTNTTAAAAAATATATAGGGAAACGGGGCTAATCTCACGAAACTAACGATCGGGTCGTTACACATCCATCCCCCAAGCGGAGAAAGGCCAAGGTGCACTTGTTGCATTGAGTTCATTGGGTGGCACTCCTATCATATCAACATGAACTTGGCATTGATGACACTTTTGGACATACATGATGCAGTATGTTTCCATAGTAATCCAAAAATATCCTGCTCTTAATATCTTCTTAGCTAAGACGAAGCCATTCATGTGTAGTCCGCAAGTTCCGGTATATATCTCTTCGAGCAATTTGGATGTTTCCTTGGCGTCGACACACAGTAATAACCCCAGATCTGGATTCCTTCTGTACAGAATTCCTCCGCTTTGGAAGAATTGGTTAGATAATCTTCGGAGTGTGCGTTTCTGAGTGTGATTTGTGTGCTTCGGTGTTGATACCCGATTTTGCCCTATATATTTTTTAAGTAATATACATACTTTCAAAATACCATTTTTTGCATTATTATTAATTCACAGGATTTATACAAGCATTTCTTATAATTTTCATAATTTTAGAGCTTTTAAATCAATTTTTTCCTTGCATTAATTTACATAAAATTTCAGTAATTACTCTTTTAAATTATTTGTGATGACTTAGTCACTTAAAATTATTATTTACATCCCTAATACATTTTTTAAAATATTTTTACCCCATTTTTTATATAATTACAATTGTATTTTTAGGTTATTTGCATAAATTTACAATAATAGCCTACATTTTGCATTCTTATTGCAATTGATATTTCAATTAGGGTCAAAATAATATCTTACATTTTTTAGTCTCCTATTATTATTTAAAGTGTTAATTTGCATAAGTAGCATTTTTATATATTTATTTACTTATTTATTTAAAATATATTCCTTGTAATTTCTATTTTTAAAAGCTGGTCCAGTTTTTAATTAGATTTTCTAACCAAACCAGCCCAATACACTAACCCAATAACTCCAGCCCAAACCTGTCATGACCCGCCTAGCCAATCTGACCCAACCCCTTTTAGAATCATGTCCGTTGATCTCTAAGAGAAACGACCCACATTTAATCCCCCTTCTTAAATTACCTAACCCCCAAACCCTAACACATTCCCCTCTAACCCCCTCCCCTAAACTCTATCAACCTCCCTTTTTTTCTCTGAAGAACCCTAACTGTCGCCCCTCTAAATCCCTCTCCTAATCCCACTAATAATGGTATTCGATTGCCATACTCTTTCCATATTTGACCTTTTGTGGTATTGGTTGTTCGTTTATGGTGTTACCTAGGTGCTTGCCTAAACATGAAAAGAAATATCTTCCGAAATTGAACCAAAATAGTTTGAATCTCTGATTTTGAGCGCTATTTCGTCTATATACGTTCAATTCTACTGTGTTAGTTCAATTTTGTTTAGATACTGCCGATTTAAAATTTCCCTAAAAAACTAGGGTTTACAGATTTCTCTTTTAGATTGGTTTCAAATCGATTCGTATGTTTCTTTTCCTTGTTTGTTCCTTAAATTAATCTATTTCCTTGTTTGTTGCTCGATTTTTACTGCTATATAAACCCATTCTCCATCCCCTTTTGGACAGACTTTAGAATCGCTAAAATTTCCACTAAAAACTTAGGATTTTCACTCTTTTGTTCGATTATTCTCTTGTCCTATTTTGGCTCTTGGCCGGCTAAAATCCAAGGCCACAAGAATTCCTATTTTCTCGACCTTCCTTGGGTGCGAGCATTTCCCTGGGTTCCTTGAAGCCCTTGGGAACTTGACGCATCCAAGGTTCTGGATTATACTTCTTTGTTGACGCTCAAAGTGACTATTCTTTTCTTGTTTGTCTACTTGTCGATCAGTAACTGGTTAGTTCGCAACCTTTGCAATGTTCATTCTCTTATGTTCTAATTAGTATATTCATGCCTCTGAAATTACATAACCTAATGTGTTTTCTAGACTATCTCTTTGTGTGACTCTACTTATAATATGAACACCTCTAGCCTTTCTCATGCCTAAAGTGTTAGTTCTAAAATGTGTGTTTGTTTAAATTGAGTAAGTTAGATTGTTTGAAGTTCGTTTAGCTTAATGTATTGGTACTT
The DNA here is from genome assembly GCA_005239525.1 of Nicotiana knightiana. Lineage (NCBI taxonomy): Eukaryota > Viridiplantae > Streptophyta > Magnoliopsida > Solanales > Solanaceae > Nicotiana > Nicotiana knightiana. The sequence continues at coordinate 39,638 of ML370396.1, read as the reverse complement.
TGAGTGTTTAAACTGGCTATATGACATCCGTGTGAATTCTGCCTTGTCCTGGATTTTTATAGTAACTTGTTTGTCTCTGTGATATGCCCTAATTTATGATAAAAACCCTCATTCTAGCTGTGATTTGCTCCTATGATCATGCTTATCACTTAATATGTTCTTGCCTTGACAAATTCTATACTCCCTAGAACCTAGGTAGAACCTTTTAGACTAGTTTCTTAACTTGTGTCCCCTATAACATCTGATTTTGTTTGCCTTGTTTGTATGAGTTTCACTGTTTAACCCCCGGTGTAGCATAATCTGACCCTTAGGCTTGAACCTGTTAAGTTAATTGTTTTTCTTACTGGCCTAATGCTCCTTTTCTTATTAACTTTGTAATCCCAGAAGCCATAATCCCCCTTGCTTTTTACAGATGTAGCCTGCCCTAATGTGCTAAGTGTAGACTTGCAACATTAACCTGTTTCTTGAGTTTGTGTACCCTTTGTGTTGATATGTTCATTGTGTGATCTCTTTTGCAATGCCTATTCCTAAAATGCAAATTCACTTCTCCAAATTCTACTATTTGACTACTATTTTTATTGGTTGTTTACCCTATTCTAAACCTATAATTCTTGGTCGGCTGAAAGCCAAGGCCACTAAAAGCTTTCTCTATTAACCTCATTAGTGTGAGCACTGATCGGGGTCCACTTTGAGACCCTTGTGAACTCTGACACACTAGGGCCTAAGGTTCTTGGCCATTTTCCTAACTACTCAATGTTGCCCCTCTTTCTGCTTACTGAATGTGCCAATTGACTTGTGTAAGTGATTGTTTTCCTGGATCCTATGATCAAACCATGGTTGTTGGATTTGGTTCGAGTTCTCCTATGGTTTCTGGGCTATATTGAGATCTGTGTGGAGAAAGAGCTTAGTTGAAGGCCTGGCAGCGCTGGGTATCCTTTGGGCCTATTATATTTATTTGTATCACTTTGTAATTTTATTTCATTATTGGGCCTGTAATAATGCTATAATAACAATTGGGGTAATAGTGAAATTGGGAAATCAGTATCTCCTAATACTTGCATGAAAAGGGTAGAAAGCATGTTCATAGGATTTGTGTGATCTATTTGGTTATATGTGAATCTCTTTGTGCATATTAGAAATCATGTCATTAGGGAATCACACACTCACATAATTAGTATGCCGTCAATGCATAAGTGTTCTACCTTATTCTTATGTTTGCTGTTATGTGTTGCTAGACATCATGCCTATAGGAAATATTTGCTAACGACAGCTCCTTAATCTGCTCAATAGATATCATGCCTATAGGAACTAAATGTGTAAAATCAGTTCCAATTGTCAATTTTTATAAAAGCATGCCTATAGGAGTTAATTATATAAAATCAATTCTAATTTCTAATATTTAGAAATCATGCCTTTAGGATATCACTACTCATTTTTCAAATGCTGTTTTATTTTCTATCCACGTGATTGTTAGGAAGCGTAATAATTCTGAGCACTTTCAGTAAGTTCCATTGTTCCTTATTGTATAAATCACTTAGAGATCATGCCTATAGATTTGTTAACTGATAATCTGTAATAAATGATTTAGCAGCGCCTGGCACTTACCAACTGGTAATTTAGAAATCCTAGGTCTAAAAAATGGCTTGCGTATCTGAATCAGATCATCTAGAAACTATGCCTACAGAGTTTAACAACTACAATCCCTTCAATTCTGATAACTGCCTAATATAAAGTCTGTTTGCGTGCATTTGTCTGTCTAATTGCGGAGGCTAATGTGAGCCTTCAAATGGATTTAATTGCACTCCTATTTGTTTTGATTTTTCGCCTAGTTTTAACATTTTTGAGCAGCCTAAGTCAAGTCTAGAACCACCCAAGATAGAGGTCCAAATTCCTCCTAGACCATAGGCATGGGACGGGTAGTGCACGCATAAGGCACGATTTAGAATCAACTAGTGTGCTTTAGGTAAAAACTTAAAGATAGTAATCGGGTAGCAGGAGATGATAGTTTGTGCCCGCTGAATAATACGAGTAACACCACATCTCGAGGGAGTTACGAAGTATTATTTATGTTGCACGGGCTGATCCTTTAGGCTAAAAAACTTAGGACCTCCCATATTATCTTTGAATCAAGTATTTGTATTTATTCAAAGTATTTTGATAATAAAACTTCCTAAACTTCTTGTTTTCTCTATGTCTTTGTTTATATGACTAATTCGTATAATTCGAATTCGTCCGGGACCCACAGTTGTGGATCTCGAAGAGTGCCTAACACCTTCTCTTTGAGGTAATTTCGAGCCCTTACCCGATCTTTGGTGATGCAAACTAGTAAACTCGAGTCATATGCAAATAGGTTCCCTAACACACCTTAAAACCGTTAGGTGGCGACTCTCATCTTTTAGCACCTCCTTAAAGGAGTTGTCACATGTTGAAACCCGATTTCGCGAGAAAAAGGAGCGTGACAATATGGCAACTCTATTGGGGATATTTAGGCTCTTACCATAGCGAATTTGATTTATATGAATTAGTCTTACTTGATAAATAAGATTCCTTGTTCTTTTATTATTTTTGATGTTACATGAATATCCCGCTCCCGTTTCCCTTTTATTACTGCATGCACACCCCTTCCCCTATTCTCCCTTTATTTGAATTCGGATTAATATGCAAATCCCTTCTCAAATTGGCTATAACATGCGTTTTCCTTTTTTCTAGTCGTACTTATTTTCTCCAATTCATTTTTTAAAAATTGCTACATCATGTCTCTCCCCATCCTTACTCCCTCGTTTACTTTATTACAACTTCCACATTGCGCGAACTAACTTCTTCTTGTTTTCCTTTCTTTTCATGTCTTTACGCTTCATTTTAATATTGCATTTACTATTTTCATCATGAAAAATATTTGACAATGTGTTGTTTATCTTTGCATAAAGCATGCTTCACATCATATTCCACTCGTGCCCAATTAATACCATAGCGGCACTTGATGAGTGTCCACACTCTTCCGAAATCACCATTTTAAATTTGGAAAGGCTTATATGCGGTATAACTAGTCGATCAGCGGTGCAGTCGACGGTTCCGTGCCTTTCCCTCTCAAGTCGTCCCTTTGAGGGTACCGGTCTAGACTCTTCTAGAAACCCCACTTTAATATTAACTGTGCATGCATCATGTCCAAACCTAGTATGGGTTAGAACACTGTCCGCGTGATAACCCGCTAAGGCAAGCCTTGTCCAAAGTCTGCCGGGTATTTCCATAATCCCAATGGACACAATCACGATATGTGTATTATTTGGAGAAAACATGCCAGTATGTTGATCACTAATGTGTAAATAGTCAAATCCGGAGGGGGAAAGGGCTAACTTTATTTGTTTTGCAGAAATGAGGCACGAAGTCCCCAGGTTTGGCATGGTTCAAAATATCCCACCTTTGTTGTTGGTTTGGTGGAAGAACCTCTCACCAAGTTACAAAAACCATGTAAAAAGAGTCCTTGGTAATTTACCCTCTTTATTTGACATTCAGCCAAACAATGCACTAATCGAGGCTGCCACCATGTTTTGGGATGAGAAGAGAGCCGTCTTCCATTTTGGCGACATAGAAATGACTCCTCCTTTAGAATAAATAGGAGGCTTCGCTAGACTCCTATGGCATAGCCCTGGTTTGTTGGTACCGGAAAATTGCACTTCCCGAGGTTTCTTGAAAATGATGGGTTTCAAGAGAAATGATAAGTTACTTTGTCTGAAGAAGTCTTATATACCATTTGAGTTACTTTATGAGCATTATGGGCACAACAAGTCATATCGCCTTTACCATGATGAACTTGCCATCACTTCTTTGGGTTGGACGCACCGCCGGGTTTTTGTATTCATTGTCTGTTTTCTGGGGATGTTGATATTTTCGATGAAGGGAGAAAGGATCCACACCTACCTAGCTATGGTCTCTAGGAATTTAATGGAGGGAATTGAGGGGCAAACTTACACTATTGTCCCTATGATTTTGGCTGAGACGTATCGGGATTTAGACCGTTGCAAAAAAGGGTATGGGCACTTCGAGGGTTGCAATCTGTTGCTGGAGGTATTGTTGTTAGAACACTTTCAGAAGGTGAATACCATCAAGAAATTCCGCGACGACCATGGAATGACCATATAGCCTATCACCATCCGAAGAGAAAGACTTTTATCCTAAACAGGTTTGCGCAACGGGGAAACGCTGTGAGCTGGGTGCATTTCTTCAGCAATCTGACTGATGAAAAGGTGCATTGGATATTCGAATGGTTCCCTAGCAGCGAGTTCATCATTAGGTCGAGAGAAGCTCCTCATTTAGTGCTAAGTGGATTGAGAGAAATCTATCCTTATGCTCCTATAAGGGTTACGAGGCAAGCTTGGAGAAAGGAGGTTATACCTCGAGTTTCTAACATGATTCAGTACAAAGCAGACTTCAAGGGGAACGCCATTCCATTCAAGTTTGAGGCACAGCATATGTGGCATCAAAAGATCATTGTGGAGAAAAACACCATCGAGCTAGATCGATATCACGCGCGGCCATGTGTACTTCTATCCATCATGGTTGGTAGATGATATAGCGGGAGATGTCAAACCAGGGGTTAATTTGAGGAATATGGTCATAGACGACGCTGCTGAAGCACTAGTCAAATACAGGATGCTGTGCAAAAGGGTTTTCGAGTCTGAAGCCAGGAATTTGGAACAACATAAAGTGGACATGGAAGCAATCAATGAGTGGAAGAAATCGCTACTAAATCAACAGAGAAATTGGAATATTTGGAGCAAGGGTTGATGGATCTTGAGGGAAAGATGAGGAAGAGGATCTCGGACTATCAGAATGCAGAGGGCAATGAAGTAGGGCATCTAGCAAGGATATATATGTTGTTGGACATGCGTGACCTGGGGAGCGTGATTGATGGAGATAAGAAAGACAAGCTTGGAGAAGGTCCCTCTGGGACCAAATAGATTAGGAATAATTTGTTATTTGCTTTCTAGTCTCCTTTTAGACTTTGGTTGTAATAAGTCAAATTCCATTAGTGACTTTTTATAATTATTGTCGTTTTAGTAGAGATTTTGTCCATTTATCACATTAATGAAATGACACAGTTATTGGCATCAATTTTCTCCAAATTTATATGTCGCTAAGGCCTACCTCGGGCACAATGAGGCCCCCAAAATTAGGAAGCGAATTTATAATTCCGGAATATGTGTTTAAATACTGCAAATATCCTTTTAATACTCCTTATCGACTTGTTTACCTTTTTGTTTTTCTTTTCTTTTGCTTATTCCCAACCTAAGGTTGATTCGTGCATGCTGGCATCATCAGCATATCATGCCAGATCTAGAGGACCTCCACCTCTTCCTCCTCCAAGTGATCCCAAAAACAAAGGAAAACCCAAAATGGATGACATGAGCGGTATCAGGACAGACAACACTACACTTGCAGAGAATGTAAAAACTTCGGATGGTCGGAGTACTCCGGCACAGAATGACTTGGTCTTACGGTTAGAACAGAAAATTCTCTATTTACAAAGGGAACTTGAGCAGGTCCGAAACTTGTCAATCATTTCCCTTACCCTGAATGTTCCCGACATCAATCAACAAAATGCCCAAAACCCAGCACCTCCCCAGAACACACAAAACCAGCACCCACAAAATCCTCCCGCACCGCATCAATATGCCACGCCTCCTCAAAATCTTAATCCTCCACCAGTGCCGACTCCTCCACAACATCACTATCATCCGACCCAATATCCATAAACCACTACCTACCACACTCCTCAAAATGCACGACAACCTACCCCGGATCCCCAAAACTCAAACCAACGATCACCACTACGCCTAAATTCCTGGAGACCATCAAAGTAAACCTATATAAGTGGAAACCTTACCCCACACTCCACAACAGACCCTGTATACACCGGAGCCCACTGAGAAGGACATGTTCATCAAGAATATGCGGAGGAACTCAAGAAGCATACTAGCCGAATCCAAGGTGTCGAAGATGGTAAAGGCGTCGAGGGTTTTAATTATGAGGACTTGTGTATTTAGCCGGACGTAGAGATGCCAGAGGGTTACAAACCTCCTAAGTTCGAAATGTTCGATGGGACAGGTGATCCGAAGGTACATTTGAGAACATATTGTGATAAGCTCGTAGGGGTTGGCAAAGATGAAAGAATTCGCATGAAGTTGTTCATGAGGAGCCTCACTGGAGACGCCCTGTACTGGTACATCAGTCAAAAGCGAAAGAAATTGGTTAACTGGGTAAGCATGTCATCAGATTTTATGGATCGGTTCAAGTTCAATACAGAAAATGCGCCAGACGTCTTCTACATTCAAAATCTTAAAAAATCTGAAGGAAACTTTCCACGAGTATGCTACTCGGTGGAGGTCAGAAGCTGCGAAAGTAAGGCCAGGACTAAAAGAAGAACAGATGAATAAGTTCTTCGTCCGAGCTTAGGATCCACGGTATTATGATAGACTAATGGTTATTGAAAACCATAAGTTTTCTGACATCATCAAATTGGGAGAAAGAATAAAAGAGGGGATTAAGAGCGGAATGGTGACAAATTTTGAAGCAATCCAGGATACAAACAAAGCCTTGCAGTCAGGCAGTATTTCTAAAAAGAAGGAAGTAGGGGCAGTGATGGTGGCACAAGGTTCGAAGTCTCCTCTCACATACCAAACACCCCCACCCAAATATCAGTCTTCACCTCCCAGATATCAATAACCCGACACCACTTACCATATTTATAACACCTAATTTACCTGTCTTCCTAGAAATAAGATACATAAAGAAGCAGGAAATGCTATGCTAGGGCGTGTGGTCGTTGGATGTTCTTTGACTTCCACACAATGATGCCTTTGTTGTCTTGGGGCCATCATACTACCATTCACCACCAGCCCGCAAAAACTACCAAAAACTAGACCAAATCTCGATCGCAGACCGCCCAGACAATACAACTCGATTGCTGAACCCATCGACCAATTGTACGAGAGACTGAAGGCTGCCGGTAATGTCACTCTCATTCCTGCTGTTTCCATGGAAAAATTCCTCCTAGTGGATTAACCCAAATAAGACATGTGCCTACCACTCGGGCATGAAGGGTCATACTATTGATGAATGTCGCACTTTTAAGGATAAGATCCAGACGTTGATTGACACCAAGGTTATACAAGAAAAAGAGGCTGCACCTAATGTCCTCAATAATCCTCTCCCAGATCACAGGGGCGAGGAGGTAAATGTGATAGAAACCGATGAAGAATAGGATCCGGAAGGGTCAGTTGGGCTCATTTGTGAAGGGGATAGTCCTAAAATACCTCCAGTCACTCTCATATTGAGGTTGAAGTAGCCATACCGACTCCGTTTGAGGTTGAAGTAACAAAGCCCTCAGTCGCGCCAACTTTGTTCGAAGTGGAAGTGACCACACCCTTCACCGTCACGGTAGCACCTACACCATACTTTAAGTCTAATGTTATACCATGGGACTATGTTTCAGAAACGAGAAGGAAAGGAAAGGGTAAAAGGGAGGAAACAGGTGCAGCACAAGGCATAACCAGAACCGGTAGGGTTTATACGACCGAACATTTGGGAGGAACAAGTAAAGAAGCTGCTTCTAAGCCACCTATCATTGAAACTGGCTCGGATGATCTTTGGAGAAAGGTGCAAGCAAGAGAGTATTCCGTGGTTGATTATCTGAACAAAACCCCTGCCCAGATATCCATTTTATCACTACTACAGAACACCGAGGCGCATAGGAATGCGTTGATGAAAGTGTTGAACAAAGTCTATGTACCCAATAACATTACCAGTGGGGAGATGGCCAATATGGTAGGGCAAGTATTAGAAAGCCATAAGATCACTTTCCACGAAGATGATCTGCCGCCGGAAGGGTTGAGTCACAACAGGACACTGCATATCACAGTGCAGTGCAAAGACAAATTCATTGCCAGGGTCTTGATAGATGGGGTTTCAGGTCTCAACATCTGTCCATTGACCACTTTGAATAGGTTGGGTAAAGGTTTGCATGAGATATGAGCAGGGAGTATGAACATGAACGCATTTGATGGGTCTCAAAGGGCCACGATTAGGGAGACCAACCTCTATTTGCAGAGGGGCCCGACTTGGTTTGATGTTGAATTTCAAGTGTTGGACATATCTGTCACATACAATCTGCTGTTGGGACGACCTTGGATACACGTTTCTGGGGCTGTGGCCTCTACTCTACATCGGGCCGTGAAGTTCGAATGGAATCATAAGGAATTAATCATTCACGGGGAAGGGAGTAATCCTATTTAAACCAATCAGACTGTTCTGATAGTTGAGAATAGAAGGAAGTTGGGTGGAGAGACTTAAAATCGCATTGAGCGTGTCAACGCGATTGAGAAAGATAAATGGTGGAGTAGTAAAATAGATAGCATGGCATGGGCAGGGTATGAACCTGGTAGGGGGCTCGGTAAGAATTTCCATGGTATCACTAAACCAATACAGCTAAAGCGTCACGACACAACATTTGGACTTGGATATCAGTAACCTGGCGGGAGTATAAAGATTGGTTGCCGACATGGCGTGGTCCTTATTACCCTCTTGAGCAGCCGATACCACATTTGAGCCAATCCTTTCATTAGGCCGACTTGATGTGGGGATCTGAAGAAGATGAAGTTCTAGCTGGCTTAAGGAATCTGTTCTTGGAAGATGAAGATATGGATTGCATTGCAATAGTTAAGGAGGAGGAAGAGGAGGAAGGCCTCGTTATTCAGATAGTGGATAAGGGAGTTGTTCTCAAGAACTGGATCGCTACACCGTCACAGGCCTGCCGAGTTCCGGGGTAGCCTGGCCGCTAGCATCATTTATTTTGAAAACAATTTTTAGGGACATTTTTAAGGCACATTTCAGTATTTTGTTATTTTGCTTTGAAACAATTGTTTGGATCGTTAAAATTGCTTTTGTTTGACATTATATTTATCAATGGTTTGTTATTTTAGTATTTATATTATCCTTTACATTTTCTCTCTACAACATTATTATTACTTATCCTGATGAACCAACAACTGTGACATGTAATAAGACAACGCAACATAAGGATAGTGATTTAGAGGAAATAGAAGAAGAAGAAGACATAATACCTGAGGAAATGGTCAGGGACGTGGAAAATTTTGAGAACAAGCCTAATTCCAATCTGGACGAAAACGAGATAGTCAATTTGGGAAATTCCGAAAAAGTCAAAGAAACTCGCATAGCATTCACCTATCACCATCATAGAAAGAAGAGTACATTCGTTTCCTGAAAGAATATGAAGATATTTTCCCATGGTCTTATGATGATATGACTGGTTTGAGCACGTCTATAGTGGCACATAAACTACCTACCAACCCTATGTGTCCGCCGGTAAATCAGAAGCTCAGAAAGTTCAAGCCAGATATAAGTCTGAAAATTAAAGAAGAGGTAACCAAGCACATCAAAGATAAGGTTCTCGTAGTGGTTAAATATCCAACCTGGTTGGCTAATATTGTGTTAGTTTAGAAAAAGGATGGGAACGTCAAAGTATGTGTTGACTATCGAGATTTAAATAGAGCAAGTCCTAAAGATGATTTCTCATTACCCAATATACACATACTGAGCGACAACTGTGCCAGGCATGAACTCCAGTCTTTTGTGGACTACTTTGCGGGATATCATCAGATCTGGATGGATGAAGAAGATGCCGATAAGATAGCCTTTATTACTTCATGGGGAGTGTACTGCTGCAAAAGATACCATTTGGTCTAAAGAATGTTGGAGCCAATTATATGAGAGCCATGACAACCATTTTCCACGACATGATACACAAGGAGATAGAATTATATGTGGACGACGTCATCATCAAATCCTAGAAAGGTACAGATCACATAGAAGACTTGAGAAAGTTCTTTGATTGGCTTCGAAAGTATAATTTGAAACTGAACCCCGAAAAATGTGCTTTTGGGGTCCCTGCTAGAAAGTTGTTAGGATTCATCGTCAGCCGCCGAGGAATTGAGTTGGATCCGTCAAAGGTCAGGGCTATCCGGGATTTGCCACCTCCAAGGAACAAGAAAGATGTGATGAGCTTCTTGAGGCGTCTCAATTACATCATCTGCTTTATAGCACAATCAACTGTGACCTGTGAGCCAATTTTCAAAATGCTAAAGATGGATGCCGCAACAAGTTGGACTGAAGAATGCCAGAAAGCTTTTGACAAAATCAAGAAATATTTGTCTACACCACCAGTCTCGGTCCCGCCAAAACCTGGTAGACCTTTGCTACTCTATATGTCCGTACTAGATGGGGCTTTCGGTTGCGTCTTGGGAAAACACGATGAGACGGGGAGGAAAGAGCGGGCCATACACTATTTGAGTAAGAATTTCACACCCTTTGAAGCACGGTATTCTTTGTTGGAACGCACCTGTTTTTCCTTGACGTGGATAGCTCAAAAGTTGAGGCACTACTTATGTGCCCACCACATATCTCATATCAAGGATGGATCCTCTGAAATACATTTTCCAAAAACCCATGCCTACAGGGAAGCTGGCAAAATGGCAGATACTGTTGAGTGAATTTGACATCGTCTATGTAACTTAGAAGGCGGTCAAGGGACAGGCATTAGCAGATCATCTAGCAAAATATTCTGTAGGAGGAGAATACGAACTGTTGAAAATGTATTTTCCTGATGAAGAAGTATCATTTGTAGGGGAAATATCGTTGAAACCTACGACGGTTGGAGAATGTTCTTCGAGGAGCTGCAGATTTCAAAGGAGTGGGAATCGGAGTTGTTTTGGTGTCAGAGATAGGTCAACATTGTTCAGTACCCGTGAAACTCAGATTTTCGTGCACCTACAATATGGTAGAATATGAGGCTTTCATATTGGGGCTTAATTTGGCCATTGACATGAATATCCAGGAATTGCTGGTAATTGGTGATTCAGACCTTTGGTACATCAGGTTCTAGGAGAGTGGGCTACAAAGAATACCAAAATATTACCACATTTGTACATGTGCAGGAGTTGATGAGGAGATTCACTAAGATAGAGTTCAGACATGTTCTGAGAATCTAGAATGAGTTCACAGACGCATTGGCTAGCCTGTCTTCCATGATACAACACCCGGACAAGAATTTCACCGACCATATTCGAGTAAGGATCCATAATCAGCCAGCTTATTGCGCTCACGTTAAAGAAGAAACAGATGGGAATCCATGGTTCCATGATATCAAAGAATACTTGGCAAAAGGAGAGTACCCGGAGCATGCAAATCATACTCATAAACGCACACTCCAAAGATTATCCAACCATTTCTTCCAAAGTGGAGGAATTCTGTACAGAAAGACTCCAGACCTAGGATTATTATAGTGTGTTGACGCCAAGGAAGCTTCCAAACTGCTCGAAGAGATACATGCCAGAACTTGCGAACCACATATGAACGGTTTTGTCTTAGCCAAGAAGATATTAAGAGCAGGATATTTTTGGATGACTATGAAAACGGACTGCATCAGGTATGTTCAAAAGTGTCATCAGTGCCAAATACATGCAGATATGATACGGGTGCCACCAAATAAACTCAATGAAACAAGTGCACCTTGACCTTTTTCCTATTAGGGAATGGATTTCATCAGTCCGATCGAACCCGCCGCTTCAAACGTGCACAGGTTCATTCTAGTGGCCATAGACTACTTCACAAAATGGGTTGAGGTTGCATCTTACAAAGCTGTAACCAAGAAAGTCATCGCAGATTTTGTTAGGGATCGTATTGTTTTCCAATTCGGGGTGACAGAATCCATCATCACCGACAACGCCGCCAACCTCAACAGTGACTTAATGAAATCTATGTGTGAAACCTTCAAGATTAAGCATAAGAATTCCACAGCATACATGCCTCAAATGAATGGAGCCGTAGAGGCCGCAAATAAGAATATCAAGAAAATATTAAGAAAGATGGTAGAAAACCACAAGAAATGGCATGATAAATTATCATTTGCCTTGTTAGGGTATCGTACCACAGTCCGGACATCAACTGGAGCAACCCCCTACTAGCTGGTCTATGGTACTGAAGTTTTCATTTCCGCCGAAGTCGAAATTCGTTCTTTAAGAATTATAATTATACAAGAGGTTGAACTCAGTGATGCAGAATGGATACGAAGTCGCTATGAACAATTAGATCTTATTGATGAGAAAAGAATGAATGTGGTATTACATGGACAACTTTACCAGAACAGAATGTCCAAAGCTTTCAACAAAAGGGTCAGACCTAGATAGTTCATACCGGGGTGGCTGGTGCTGAAGCGGATCTTCCCGCATCAAGATAAAGCCAAAGGGAAATTTTCGCCCAATTGGAAAGGGCCCTACATGGTTCACAAAGTACTAACAGGAGGAGCACTCATACTTGCAGAAATGGACGGAGAAATTTTGCCAAAGCCCATCAACTCAGACGCAGTCAAGAGATACTATATTTAGATTGTTTACATTTCTTCATCTGATATAACTGAACTACGCTTGACCTGATTCCTGTTTAAGAGGGGATACGTAGGAAACCCTGCGGGTTCGGTCACAACTCAATGAAATCTTCATTTTCCACCATGGTCAGAAACTGGGGCAGAATTTTGAGGAGGAACCTCAAAATTCTAATGCAAAGAAGTCACAATGTCTCTAAAGTTTCACAGTCATTGGTTTATCTAATTTACTTGATATTGAATACTACTATGTTTTTTTTTAAATAACTACATTCATCAAATGCACTCATATTTTCTCGAAAACTTTATTTTTAAAACAGCCATATGCTACCCATGACAACTCGAACAGGATCTCAAAACAAGAGCGAAAGAAAAGCAAGAAGGTGAAAGCACGGACCAACCTTCCTCGCAAAACTCATGATTTTCCTTTGGATACAGGCACAATGAATATAACAGGAATATTCACAAAACTCACTACCTTCATAACGACAAAGTTTCCAAACACAAACATATCTCCAGCTAAGAAATACTCTACTATCACTCATTGCCCTCTTTTTGCATGAGGCTAAGAATATCCTCCCTAATTTCATAAGGCTAAGCATTCTCTTCCCTTGCATGAGACTAAGCATTTTCGCCTCTTCTTGCATGAGGCTAAGCATTGCCTCCCTATTTGCATAAGGCTAAGCATTTCCTTCCTTTGCATGAGACTAAGCATTGTCTCCTAATTGCATGAGACTAAGCACTGTCTCATTTTCCTTGCATGAGAATAAGCACTGTCTCCTCTTCTTTCATGAGGCTACGCATGTCCTCCCTAATTTCATAAGGCTAAGCATCGCATTCCTTTGCATGAGACTAAGCATTATCTCCTCTTTTTGCATGAGGCTAAGAATTGCCTCCCTAATTGCACAAGGCTAAGCATTTCCTTCCTTTGCATGAGACTAAGCACTGTCTCCTCTTCTTGCATAAGGCTAAAGAATTGCCTCCCTAATTGCATAAGTCTAAGCTCTGCCTTTCCTTGAATGAGACTAATCAGTGTCCCCTTTCCTTACATGAGGCTAAAGAATTGCCTCCCTAATTGCATAAGGCTAAGCTCTACCTTTCCTTGTATGAGACTAAGCACTGTCCTCCTTCCCGTGCATTGACTAAGCACTGTCTCCTTTTCTTGCATGAGGCTAAGCATTGCCTCCCTAATTGCATAAGTCTAAGCATTGCCTTTCTTTGCGTAATATCAAATGCTACCTCCATTATGCTACTTGAAATCTAGCACTATTTTCTACTTTCCTGGGGCAAAGCTCTTCCCCAATCTTACACAAGACTAAGCTCTGTCTTGTTACGCTTTGCATACGACCAAGCATCATGTCTTTGCATCTCATGGGCTAAAATATCGCCATTTTATCCAAAGGGGTCATAGTCTGAAGGCATCATCTGCATAGCCGGAAGATAGCATGCTATGGCCTGAGGATCTCTCAATATTGCACATCACTATTCAAAGGATTCATGGTTCAGAGGCACCATTCCCATGGCCCGAGAACATCATTTCATGGCCTACGAATCCCTTATCACGCAATTTATGGCCCAGGATATCATGTCTAAGGACATCATCCTCATCGTCCAAGACAACTTTCATGGTTCTAACGGAATATTCATCATGTTTAAATTCCCACAATAATCCCATATATACTTTCATGCATTGCGTTTAAGTTTTGTAGGTAATCCAGGAGGTAATTGTTCTCTTAACGGGAGCAATCTTCGCTTAGGTTTCTGTCCAATGCTCATATCCTGAAATTACCTCAAATGCAGCCAAGCACCGTCTGTTACCCACTTCCAATTGATAACCGTTCAAATACTCATCCATAATTGTTCTGAGATACATCCATTATTGTCCTACCTAAAGGAACACTTTCCGAAGCATACGACCATTCCTACAACAGCTTCATCGGCTCAGTGCACTGCTGGATCCAGAACTACACACGGCCTGATTCTCGTAATACCAAGGATATGTATGCAACTCAGGGACCAGGGTTCGGCCTCCATTTTCTTTAAAATAACCTCATTCGGTCAAAATCGGTCATCATTTTCCTTACCTAACAACTCTTTCATCTTTTTCGGGTAAAAAGGGGCAGCTGTTGATACCCAATTTTTCCCTCATATATTTTTCAAATAATATACATACTTTCAAAATATCATTTTTGCATTATAATTAATTCACAGGATTTAAACAAGCATTTCTTATAATTTTCATAATTTTAGAGTTTTTAAATCAAATTTTTCCTTGCAATAATTGCATAAAATTTCAGTAATTACTCTTTTAAATTATTAGTGATGACTTAATCACTTAAAATTATTGTTTAAAACCCTAATACATTTTTTGAAATTTTTTACCCCATTTTTTATATAATTACAATGGTATTTTTAGGCTATTTGCATAAATTTGCAATAATAGCCTACATTTTGCATTCTTATTGAAATTGATATTTAATTTAGGGTGTAAATAATATCTTACATTTTTTATATTCTCCTATTCTTGTTTAAAGTATTAATTTGCATAAGTAGCATTTTTATATATTTATTTACTTATTTATTTAAATTATTTTCCTTTAATTTCTATTTTTAAAAGTTGGCCCAATTCTTAATTAGATTTTTGGACCAAACCAGCCCAATACACTAACCCAATAACCCTATCCCAAACCTATCACAACCCGCCTAGCCAACCTAACCCAACCCCTTTTAAAATCCTGGTCGTTGGTCTCTAACATCAATGGCCCACATTTAATCCCCCTTCTTAAATTACCTAACCCCCAAACCCTAACTCATTCCCCTCTAACCCGCCAACCCTAAGCTCTCTCGACCTCCCGTTCTTTCTCTGAAGAAACCTAACTGTCGCCCCTCTAAATCCCTCTCCTAATCCCACTAATAATGGGATTTGATTGCCATATTTGACCCCTTGTGATACTGGTTGTTCGTTTATGGTGTTACCTAGATGTTTGCCTAAACACGATCAATCTCTTCCAAAATCGAACCAAAATAGTTCGAATCTTTGATTTTGAGCGCTATTTCATGTATATACATTTAATGCTAATGTGTGAGCTCGATTTTTTTTATATTCTGCTGATTTACACTTTCCCTAAAAACTAGGGTTTACAGATTTCTCTCTTAAATGGATTTCAAATCGGTTCGTATGGTTTTTTCTTTGTTTGTTGCTTAAGTTACTTTGTTTTCTTATTTTTTGATCGATTTTAACTGCTATATAAACCCATTCCCCTTCCCCTTGTGGACAGACTTTTGAATCGCTAATATTTCCACTAAAAACTAAGGATATTCACTTCGATGTTCATTTATTCTCTTGTCCTATTTTGGCTCTTGGCCAGCTGAAAGCCAAGGCAACCGAAATTCTGATTTTCTCGACCTTCCTTGGGTGTGAGCATTGCCTTGTGTTCCTTGAACCCCTTAGGAACTTGAAGCATCTAAGGTTCTGGGTTATACTACTTTGTTGGCGCTGAAAGTGACTCTGTTCTTTTCTTGTTTGTCTACTTGTCGATCAGTAACTGGTTAGTTCTCAATCTTTGTAATATTTATTCTCTTATGTTCTAATTAGCATATTCATGCCTCCGAAATTACACAACCTAATGTGTTTTCTAGACTACCTCTATGTGTGATTGTGCTTATGATATGAACCCCTTTAGCATTTGCTCATGCCTAAATTGTCAGTTCCAAATGTGTGTTTAACTTGAGTAAGACTGTTTGAAATTCGTTTAGCTTAATGTATTGGTACTTTGAGTGTTTACACTGGCTATATGACATCCGTGTGTCTTCTGCCTTGTCCTGGATTTTTATAGTAACTGATTTGTCTCTGTGATATGCCCTAATTTATGATAAAACCCTCATTCTAGCTGTGATTTCTCCTATGATCATGCTTATCACTTAATATGTTCTTGCCTTGACAAATTCTGTACTCCCTAGCAACTAGGTGGAACCTTTTAGACTAGTTTCTTAACTTGTGTCCTCTATAACATCTGATTTTGTTTGCCTTGTTTGTATGAGTTGCACTGTTTAACCCCTGGTGTAGCATAATCTGACCCTTAGGCTTGAAACTGTTAAGTTAATTATTTGTCTTACTGGCCTAATGCTCCTTTTCTTATTAACTTTGTAATCCCAGAAGCCATAATGCCCCTTGCTTCTTACAGATGTACCCTGTCCTAATGTGCTAAGTGTAGACTTACAACATTAACTTGTCTCTTGAGTTTGTGTACCCTCTGTGTTGTTACGTTCATTGTGTGATCTCTTTTGCAATGCATGTTCCTAAAAAGCAAATGCAGTTCTCCAAATTCTGCTTTTTGACTACTATTTGTATTGGTTGTTTACCCTATTTTAAACCTAAAATTCTTGGCCGACTGAAATCCAGGGCCACTAAAGCTTTCTCTATTAACCTCCCTACTGTGAGAACTGCTCGGGGTCTACTTTGAGACCCTTTTGAACTCTGATACACTAGGGCCTGAGGTTCTTGGCCATTTTCGTGACTAATCAATTCTGCCCCTCTTTCTGCCTACTGAATGTGCCAATTGACTTGTGTAAGTGATTGTTTTCCTGGATCCTATGATCAAACCATGGTTGTTGGGTTTGATTCGAGTTCTCCTATGGTTTCTAGGCTATGTTGAGATCTGTGTGGAGAAAGATCTTAGTTGAAGGCCTAGCAGGGTTGGGTATCCTTTGGGCATGTCTTGGGCCTACTATATTTATTTGTATCACTTTGCAATTTTATTTCATTATTGGCCCTGTAATAATTCTGTAATAACAATTGGGGTAATAGTGAAATTGGAAAATAGGTATCTCCTAATACTTGCATGAAAAGGGTAGAAAGCATGTTGATAGGATTTGTGTTATCTATTTGGTTATATGTGAATCTCTTTGTGCACTATTAGAAATCATGTCATTATGGAATCACACACTCACATAATTAGTATGTCGTCAATGCATAAGTGTTCTACCTTATTCTTGTGTCTGCTGCTATGTGTTGCTAAACAGCATACCTATAGGAAATATTAGCTAACAACTGCTCCTTAATCTGCTCAATAGATATCATGCCTATAGGAGCTAAATGTGTAAAATCAATTCCAACTGCCAATTTTAAAGCATGCCTATAGGAGTTAATTGTATAAAATCAGTTCAAATTGCCAAGCTTTAGAAATCATGCCTATATTATATCACTACTCGCTTTTCAAATGTTGTTTTATTGTATATCCACGCGGTTATTAGGAAGCGTAATAATTCTGAGCACTTTCAGTAAGTCCCACTATTACTTATTGTATAAATCACTTAGAGATCATGCCTATAGATTTGTTAACTGATAATCTGTTATAAGCGGTTTAGCAGCACTTGGCACTTACTAACTGGTAATTTAGAATTCCTAGGTCTAAAAAGTGGCTTGCGTATCTGAATCAGATCATCTAGAAACTATACCTAAAGAGTTTAACAACTGCAAGCCCTTTAATTCTGAAAACTGCCTAATATGTAAAATCTGTTTGCGTGCATTTGTCTGTCTAATTGCGGAGGCTTATGTGAGCCTTTAAATGGATTTAATTGTAATCCTATTTGTTTTTATTTGTCGCCTAATTATAACATTTTTTATCAGCCTAAGTCAAGTTTATAACCCGCCAAGATAAAGGTCCAAATGCCTTCTAGACCATAGGCATGGGACGGGTAAAGCACGCATAAGGCACGATTTAGAATCAATTAGTGCGCTTTAGGTAAAAACTTAAAGGTAGGTAAAAATTACCTCAAAGTATTTTGATAATAAAACTTCCTAAACTTCTTGTTTTCTCTCTGTCTTTGTTTATCTGACTAATTTGTATAATTCGAGTTCGGTCGGGATCCACAGTTGTGGACCTCGAAGAGTGACTAAAACCTTCTCTTCGAGGTAATTTCGAGCCCTTACCCGATCTTTGGTAATGCAAACTAGTAAAACCCGAGTCATATGTAACTAGGTTCCCTAATTCACCTTAAAACCGTTAAGTGGCGACTCTCCTCTTTTAGCACCAACTTAAAAGAGTTGTCATATGTCGAAACCTGATTTCACGAGAAAAAGGGGCACGTCACTGGGTATTCTCCTTTTGCCAAATATTCTTTGATGTCATGGAACCATGGATTTCCATCAGTTTCTTCTTCAAAATGAGCACAATAAGCTGGCTGATTATGAATCCCTACTGGGATAGGGTCGATAAAATTCTTGTCTGAGTGTTGTATCATGGAAGATAGAGTAGTAAATACGTCTGCGAACTCATTCTGGATTCTTGGAACATGTGTGAACTCTATTTTTGTGAATCTCTTCATAAATTCTTGTAGATAATACAGATATGGCAATATCTTGGTATTCTTTGTAGCCCATTCATCCAGAACCTGATGTACCAAAAGAACTGAATCTCCAATTACTTGCAATTCCTGAATGTTCATGTCAATGGAAAACTTGAGTCCCAAGATGCAAGCCTCATATTCTTCCATGTTGTTGGTACATGGAAACTTGAGCTTTGCGGATACTGGATAGTGTTGACCTGTAGGCAGGGGTTTCTGGAAGATGTATTTTAGCGGATCCATCCTTGATATGAGATATATGGTGTAAGCCCAGAAGTAATGCCTCAACTTTTGAGCTACCCATGTTAAAGCGCAGCAGGTGCGTTCCAGCAAAGAATATCGTGCTTCGTAGGGTGCTAACTTCTTACTCAGATGGAATATGGCCTACTCCTTTCTTCACGTATTGTCGAGTTGTCCCAAGACGCAGTCGAAAGCCCCATCTAGTACAGATAAGTAGAATAGCAAAGGTCTCCCAGGTTCCGGTGGGACCAGGACCGGTGGCATGGACAAATATTCCTTGATCCTATCAAAGGCTTTCTGACATTCTTCAGTCCAACTTGTTGCAACGTCTTTCTTCAACATTTTGAAAATCGGTTCAGCGATCACAGTTGATTATGCTATGAAACGGCTGATGTAATTGAGACGCCCTAAGAAACTCATCACATCTTTCTTGTTCTTTAGAGGTGGAAAATCTTGTATAGCCTTGAACTTTGACTGGTCTAGCTCAATTCCTCAGCGGCTGACGATGAATCCTTACAGTTTTCCAGTAAGGACCCCGAAGGCACATTTTGCGGGATTCAGTTTCAGGTTGTACCTTCAAAGTCGATCAAAGAATTTCCTCAAATCTATTAAGTGATATGCACCCTTTTTATATTTCATGATGATATCGTCCACGTACACCTCTATCTCCTTGTGTATCATGTCATGGAAAATGGTTTTCATGCCTCTCATATAAGTGGCTCCAGCATTCTTCAGGCCAACTGACATCATTTTGTAACAATATACCCCCTCATGATGTAATGAAGGTTGTCTTTATGGAATCCTCTTCATCTATCCAGATCTGATGATATCCCGCGAAGTAATGTTAGCCAACCAGGTTGGATATTCAACCACTCTGAGAACCTTGACTTTGATCTGCTTGGTGACTTCCTCCTTTATTTTCATACTCAAATCTGGCTTGAACTTTCTGAGCTTCTGCTTTACAAGTGGGCACATAGGATTGGTAGGTCGTTAATGAGCCACTATGGACGTGCTCAAACCGGTCTTATCATCATAGGGCCATGCAAAAATATCCTCATACTCCTTCAAGAACCGAACGTATTCTTCTTTTTCTGAAGGCGATAGATGAATGCTTACACGAGTTTCCTTGACTATTTTGGAGTCTCTCAAATTAACTGTTTCAGTATCATCCAAATTGGACTTAGGCTTGTTTTCAATTTTCCACTTCTTTGACAATTTCCTCGGGTATTATGTCCTCTTCCAAATCCTCTTAACCACTATCCTTATATTGCGTTACCTCATTACATGTCACATTCGTAGGTTCATCAGGATAATTAATAATAATGTTGTAGAGAGAAAAATGTAAAGGATAATAATAAATACTAAAATAGCAATCCATTGATAAATAAAAAATGTCAGACAAGTGCAGTTCAATGATTCGAGCAATTATTTCAAAGCAAAATACGTTTGAAAACAAAATACAGAAAAATGTCTTAAATGCTCATGAAATTGCTTTCAAAAACATAAATGATGCTAATTACCAGGCTACTTTATCGCACTGCAATCCATGTCTTCATCATCCAGAAACAGATTCCTTATGCCAGCTAAAACTTCATCTTCTTCGGACCCCCACATCATATCATCTTGATGAAATGACTGGTTCAAATGTGGTATTGGTTGCTCTACAGGGTAATAGGGACCATGCCATGGTGGCAACCAATTCTGATACTCGTGCCAGGTGTATTCATACCCAAGCCCAAAAGTTGTGGCGTGACGATTTAGTTGTATCGGTTTGGTGATCCTTGGAGATTCTTGTCGAGACCGTTGCCGGATTCGTACCCTGTTTATGCCAATATGCTTTCTATCATACTGCTCCACCATTTGTCTTTCTCAATTGCGTTGACGCGCTCGATGCGGTGGTATGTTTCTCCACCCAACTTCCTTCTATTCTCGATGACTGGAATAGTCCGATTGGTGTAAATGGGATTACTTTCGTCCCATGGATGACCACTTGCTGATGGTTCCATTCAAACTTCACGACCTGAGGTAGAGTAGAAGCTACGGCCCCAGCGGCATGTATCCAAGGTCGTCCCAACAATAGGTTGTAGGTGGCGGATATATCCAACACTTGAAACTCAACATCAAACCAGGTCGGGCCCATCTGTAGGCTGAGGCTGGTCTCCCCAATTGCTGCCCTTTGAGACCCATCAAATGCTTTCACATTCATACTCCTTGCTCGTATCTCGTGCATACCTTCACCCAACATTTTCAAAGTAGTTAATGGACAGATGTTGAGACTTGAACCCCCATCTTTCAGGACTCTGGCGATGAATGTGTCCTCAAACTACACCGTGATATGTAGTGCCATATTGTGACTCAGTCCTTCCGGTGGCAGCTCGTCTTTATAAAAAGTGATCTTGTGGCTTTCCAACACTTGCCGTACCCTGTTGTCCATCTCTCCACTGGTGATGTTATTGGGTACATAGGCTTCATTCAACACCTTCATCAAGGCATTCCTATGTGCCTCGTAGTTTTGCAGTAGTGATAAAATGGATATTTGAGCAAGAGTTTTTTTTTCAGATGATCAACCACAGAATATTCTCTCTCCTGCACCATTCTCCAAAGAGGCAGCTTTTTTGCTTGATCCTCCCAAATGCTCGGGTGTATAAACCCTACCAGTTCTGATCATGCCTTGCGCTTCACCTGTTTCTTCCATTATTGACTTTCCTTTTCTTCTTTCTTCCGCAACATAATCCCAAGGTATAGCATTTGACTTATAAGACAGCGTAGGTGCTACAATCACGGTGAAGGGTGTTGTTACTTCAACCTCAAATGGAGTTGGTGCGGCTACCTCAACTTTAATCGGTGCCTGATTTTGTACCACGATAGGTGTGAGAGTGACTGGAGATGTTTTAGGATTATCCCCTTCACGAATGAGTCCAATTGACCCATCCGAGTCCCATTCTTCATTGGTCTCTATCACGTTTACCCTTTCACCCCTGTGATCTGGGAAAGGATTGTTACGGACATTGGGTGTAGCCTCCCTTGAATCATATCCTTCAAAGTACGACATTCATCAATAGTATGACCCTTCATGCCTGAGTGACAGGCACATGTATTATGTGGGTTGATCCACTAGGAATAGTTTTCAATAGCAACAACGGGAATGGGAGTGACATAACCGGCAGCCTTCATCCTCTCGTACAGGTTGGTCTATGGGTTCAGAAATTGGGGTGTATTGTCTGGGTGGTCTGCGATCGAAATTTGGTCTAGGATTTTGGTAGTTTTGGCGGGCTGATGGTGAGTGGTAGTATGTTGGTTGGGTGTTATAAGTGTGGTAGGTTGTGGCAGGTGGTTGGTATCTGGGAGGTGAAGGTTGATATGTTGGTGGGGTTGTTTGGTATGGAAGAGGAGACTTTGGACCTTGGGCTACCATTATTGCACCCACTTCTTTCTTTTTGGAGATACCTTCCGATTGCAAAGCTTTATTTGTGGCTTGGAGCACTTCAATAACCATCAATCTTTCATAGTATTACGAATTCTGAGCTCTGAGGAAGAACTTATTCATTTGTTCTTCTTCCAGTGCTGGCCTTACCTTTCGACTTTAGAACTCTACCGAGTAGCATACTCGCGGAAAGTTTCCATTGATTTCTTCTTGAGATTCTTAATGTACAAAATGTCGAGTGCGTCTTTTGTGTTAAACCTGAACCGATCCATGAAATTTGATGCTATGCTCACCCAATTAACCCATTTCTTTGGGTTCTAACTGATGTACCAAAACAGGGTGTCTCTAATGAGGCTCCTCATGAACAGCTTCATGCGGATTCTTTCATCCTTGCCAACCCTACAAGCTTGTCATAATACGTTCTCAAATGCACCTTCAGTTCACCAGTCCCGTTGAACATTTCAAACTTAGGAGGTTTTAACCCTCTAGCAGTTCTACATCTAGCTGAATACACAAATCTTCATAATTCAAACCCTCAATGCCTTTGCCACCTTCGACACTTTGAACTATGCCAGTAAGCTTCTTGAGTTCTTCTGCCATGTTCTTGATGAGCAGGTCCTTCTCGATGGATTCGGGTATATATAGGATTTGTTGTGGTGTATGGGGTAAAGTTTCCACATATATGGGATTGCTTTACTGGACTACCGGAATCTGGGCATAATGGTGGTCGTTGGTTGAGTTTTCAGGATCAGGGGTAGGCTGTGGTGCATTTTGAGGATTGTGGTAAGTGGTGTTTTGTGGATATTGAGTCGGATGGTGATGGTGTTGTGGAGGGGTAAGTACTGGTGTAGGATTATGGTTTTGAGGAGGTGTGGGCTATTGATGAGGCACGGGAGGATTTTGCGAATTTTGATTTTGTGTGTTTTGGGGAGGTGCCGAGTTTTGGGCATTTGTGTTTTGTTGTTTAATGTCGGGGACGTTTAGGGTGAGGGAAAGGTTGGCCAAGTTTCGGACCTGCTCAAACTCCCCTTGTAACTCCAATATTTTCTGTTCCAGATGTAAGACCAAATTATTCTGCGCTGGAGTACTCCGACCGTCTGAAGTCTCGACGTTCTCTGCATGGGCAGCATTGTCTTATCTAATACCACTAATGACATCCATTTTTGCTTTTCCTTTGTTCATGGTATCACTTGGTGGAGGAGGAGGTGGGGGATCTCTGGATCTAGTGTGATATGCTAACGATGCCAGTATGCACGAACCAACCTTGGGGAATGGGAATAAACAAAAAAAAAAGGTAACCAAGTCAGTAAGGAGTATTAAAAGAATATTTGTGATATGTAATAAATTCACGTCCTAATTTGAGGGACCTCATTGTGCCCGAGGTAGGCCTAAGCAACACATAGACTTGGAGAAAATCGATACCAATAATTGTGTCATTTCATTAATGTGAAAACGAGTCAAGTCATTACTAAAACGACAATAATGAGAAAGTCACTAATGGCATTTGCCTTATTAGAATCAAAAATCTAAACGAATATAGAAAGCAGTAAAGACATTGTTTCCTAATATACTTGGCCCCAGAGCAACCTTCTCTATGCTTGGGTTTCTTGGATCCATCAATTAAGTTCCCCATGTCGCGCATATCCAATAGTAGGTAAGCCCTTGCTAGATTCCCTCCTTCATTGCCTTCCGTATTCTGATAATCTGAGAATCTCTTTCTCATCTTCCCCTCAAGTTCCATTAGCCTTTGATCCAAATATTCCAATCTCTTTGTTGATTTAGTAGCAATTTCTTTCCATTCGTTGATTGCTTCCATATCAACTTTGTGTTGTTCCAAATGCCTAGCTTCAGACACGATGACCCTCTTGCGCAGCATCCTATACTTGACTTGTGCTTCAGCAGCGTCATCTATAACCCTATTTTTCAGAATAATCCTTGGCTTGACATCTTCCGCTATATCATCTACCAATCATGATGGGTAGAAGTATACATGGCCGGCATGATACCTATCTGGATCAATAGTATCTTTCTTCACAATGACCTTTTGATTCCACATATGTTGCACCACAAATTTGAACAGAATGATGTTCCCTTTAAAGTGTGCTTTGTACTGGACCATGTTGGAAACCCGAGGTATAACCTGTTTTCTTCCCGCTCTCCTCATTACCTTTATAGGAGAATAAGGATAGATTCCTCTTAACCCGATCAGTTCTAGATGAGTCGTTTCTCTTGACCTAATGATGAACCCGCTCCTAGGAAACCATTCGAACATCCAATATACCTTTTTGTCATCAAATTGCTGAAGAAACGCACCCAACTCACAGCACTTCCAGGTTGCGCAAACCTATTTGGGATAAATGTCATTCTTTTTGGATGATGGTAGGCTATGTAGTCATCTAATGGTCGTTGCAGAAGCTCTTGCCAATATTCACCTCTCTAGAAATGTTCTAATAACCAAACCTGCAATAATAGACTACAGCTCTCGAAGTGTTTGTACCCCTACTTGCATCGATCTAGAGCGCGGTACATCAAGATCATGGGGATGATAGTGTCAGTTTGTCCCTCAATTCCTTCCATTAGAGTCTTAGCGACCATGGCTAAGCGAGTGTGGATCCTTCCTCTTTTCATCGAAAATATCAGCAACCCTAAGAAACAGACAATGAACACAAAAACTCGGCGGTGCATCCAACCTAAGGAGGTAATGGAAAGTTCATCATAGTGAAGACGATATGACTTGTTATGCCCATAACGTTCTCATAAAAGAATTCAAATGGGATTTATTACTTCTTCAGACAGAGTAACTCATCATTTTTCTTGAAACCCATCATTTTGAAAAAACCACGGGCAGTGCAATTTTCTGGTACTAATAAACTCGGACTATCCCATGGAAGCCTAGCGAAGCCTCATATTTCCTCTAAGAAGAGTCATTTCTATGTCACCAAAGCGGAAGACAACTCTTTTCTCATCCAAAACATAGAGGCGGCCTCAATCAATGCATTATTTGGCCGAATATCTAATAAGGAAGGTAAATTACCAAGGACCCTTTTCACATGATTCTTGTCACTATGTGAGAGGCTCCTCCACCAATCAAGCAGCAAAGGTGGGATGTTTTGAACCATGTCGAACCTGGGGACTTCGTGCCTCATTTTCTGCAAAACAGATAGAGTTAGCCCTTTCCCCCTCCGTATATGTCTATTTACACATTAATGATCAACATCGGGCATGTTTTCTCCAAGTAATGCACATAACATGATGGAGTCCATTGGGATTATGGAAATCCCGTCAGAATTTGGGCAAGGCTTATCTTAGTGGATTATCACGTGGACAACGTTCTAACCCATACTAGGTTTGACACGATGCATGCACATTTGATACTAGAGTGAGGTTTCTAGAAGGGTATAGGTTGGTACTCTCAAGTGGATAACTTAAGAGGGAAAGGCGCGGAACCGTCGACTGCACCGTTGATCAACTAGTTTACCGCGAATAAACCTTTCCAATTTAAACGATAATTTTGGAAGAGCGCGGACACTCATCAAGTGCCGCTATGTTATTAGGTGGGCACGAATGGAATATGAGGTGGATCATGCTTTATGAAAAGATAATAACACATTGCCAAGTATTTGCATGATAAATATGTAAAAGCGATAAATGCAGTATTAAGATAAAACATAAAAGACGTAAAAAAGAAAGAAAAAATAAGAAGTTAGTTCATGGGATATAGGGAATATAATAAATTAATCATGGGAGTAGGGGTGGGAGAGACATGATGTAGCAGTCTTTAAACAAATGAAGAGCAGTTTAGAGAAAAATAAAGGTGAATAGGAAAGGGAGATGCGTGTTATAATCAATTTAAGCAAGGAAGGGTGGAGAAGGGAAGGGATGTGCATATTATAACGAATTTAAACAAGTAAAAGGAAAATGGAAGAGGGGTGTGCATGTAACAAGTAGAAGGAAAATGGAAGAGGGATGTGCATGTAACAACGAATTAGACAAATAAAAGGAAAATGGGAGAGGGATGTGCATGTAGTAGCAAATAAAAATGGAAAAGGGAAGAGCTTTTATATCAAAGAAGACTAATCCATATAAGCCAAATTCGCTATGCTAAGAGCCTAAGTATAAATCCCCAGCAGAATCGCCATGTTGTCGTGCCCCTTTTTCTCGCAAAATCGGGATTCAACGTGTGACAACTCTTTTAAATGGGTATTAAAAGAGGAGAGTCGCCACCTAATAATTTTAAGGTGCGTTAGGGCACCTATTTGCAAATGACTCTGGTTTAACTAGTCTACATCAACAAAGATCGGGTAGGGGCTCAAGTTACCTCAGGGAGAAGGTGTTAGGCACTCCTCGAGGTCCACAACTATGGGTCCCGGCCGAACTTAAATTATATGGATTATTCTATGTGATCAACTAAACGTAGAGAGCACAAAATTTAAGAATTTTATTATAAAAAATGATTTTGAACAGAGGGGTAGAACTATTTTTTATTCTAATAGAAAAGAAAGAAAAGAGTGGGGTCCTAAGTTTTTTAGCCTAAAGGATCACCCCATGCTACATAAATAATATTTCATAACTCCCTCGAGATGGGTGTTACTCATATTATTCATCCGGCACAGACTATCATCTCCTGCTACCCGATTACTATATTAAAGTTGTTTACCTAAGAGCGCTCTAATTCAATTCTAAATCGTTCCCTACGCATGCACTAACCGTCCCATGCCTATAGTCCGAGAGGCATTGAAACTCTATTTTGGTGGTTCTGTACATTACTTAGATTGCTCAAAATGATAAAACTAACTGACATTCAAAACAAGTAGGACTTCATATAAAGACAGGCCCGATTTTGCCTCCATACATAAACACGAATGCACGCGGACAGTTCAGGAAGTGCATAGTTTCAGAATTAAGACTTAAAGTCCTATAAGCATGGTTTCTAAGTGATTCTGAATTCCATCATCGTATATGCAACGTTATTACTCTTAATGGCTTAGGCGAGGAGGCAGTAAACTATTTGTAAGCTTAGAACAATTAGTGTTGATTTGATAAATATGTGCCTTAGAATGGTGACTTTGTCCTATAGGCATGGTTTCTAATAGTGGCTTAGCTAAGCAATGAAACGGTTTGGGCGTCTAGCATTGACAACTTAATCTCATAAACAAATTTACGCGAGTGATAATATCCTATAGGCATGATCTCTAGCAATTTGACAATCACGCCTGATTTTTCATAACATTTTATCCCTATAGGCATATTATCTAGGCGGGGAAGTATGATAATAATAACAATAGCTAATTAGTCGATTAAGGTCCTATATACATGGTTTTCTAGATAGGCATTAGTGATTATACAAGCTTGTTGTCCAATAAAACATAGCACTAGACGTAGGGAACAAATAGAGTACTTAAGCTTATGTTTTGGTAGTAAACAGGTTGTGTGAGTGTGTGATTTCCCTAACGACATGATTTCTACTAGAGTACAAGGAAATTTGAATAGCATATATGACAGGTTGGATTCAAAAACCAAGAGAGAGTCATACGAATCCTATAGGCGTGTTTTCTACCCTTATGCAAACATTAGAATATACCCGTGTCCCCAAATTTCACTAACACCCCAATTGTTTATTACAAAGTTCTTACAGACCAAATGAGGATAAATTACATAAGAAGCTATAGTGGGCCTACAACAGGCCCAAAGACACACAGTATCGACTAGGCCTTCAGTAGACTCTTCTTCACAAATAGCATACCCAGATCCAAACAGGACTATGCCCATCAGCACAAGCCCAACAGTCATAGAGGAATTTAGACCAGATCCAAACAATCACAACTTTACTATACGACTTAAATAAACCATCTTGCATGTTAGAAATAGCCTAAGTCCTAATGGTAAAGAGAGTGGCCAAAGAACCCTAAATCCTAGTGTGTCAGAGTTCTCAAATGGACTCCGAGCAGTGCTCACACTAGAGAGGTCAATAGAGAGAGTTATGATGGCCTTGGCTTTCAGCCAGCCAAGGGTGGTAGATTCAGAATAGGGTAGGTGGCAAATGAGAGTGAGAGAATAGTGATCAAATGATAGAATTTGAAGAGGTGCACTTATATTTTAGCGTACCTACTAGGGTGATTAAACAAAGAACATACATGCAAAGAAAATAAATAAAAACTCAAAGAACATAGTTGATATCACAAGTTCAAACACTTAGCACATTAGGCAAAAAACACTTTTGAAAGAGGTAGGGGAATCAGGTTTTTCTACGATTATAGGTTGAACATAAAAGAGTGCACAATGCCACATAAATTTAAAATAGAGCACCAACCTGAAGGATTTTAAATGTCATCTAGTATAATAACAGTTCTAGCATGAAAATTCTAATAAAGTCCCAAATATCATATTAACATATCAATGGTGCAGCTTGGTCAATATCGTGAAAACCTAACATGATGGAGAATAGGTCATAGTACAGAAACCTAGGACATGTAAAGGGTATGTTGATTACTCATTATCATACATAAGAGGGAAAGTGGAATGTTTATCTTAAAATCCTAAGTGATACTAGGGATCAGGATAGCAAGGAAACATGTTTAGAGTAAACCTTAAAGCAATGTTCCATATAGTTGTGGCTAGTACACAAAGAACAGTCAATTAGATAAAAGACTCAGCATCAAATGATTCATTCAAAGTAAAGGGAGTTTTCCATAGAGTTGTAGTAGTATCCGAAGCAAGGTATGAAGAAAATTCTATAAGTAACAACATATAGTCACAACAGTCAGATTCATATCAAAATAGGCATGCATTGAAGCTCAAAACTGAAACATATTCAGATGCTAGAGGTATAGAACTGATTCAACAAGAAAACAAAGAACTAACATAGAAGTGCGGGCCATAATGAAGAACACACACTAGCCTAACACAAACTAAGGACAAAGTAGTAAACTATCTCATGCATTCAACTATCATAGGATGACAAAGGAATACTGAGCATTATCATAATAATGAAATATCAGGGATTCACAACTAAATCATACTCATATAATATAAACACATATAGGTATGCAGAAGGAAAGAAAAAAATTAACATTGCAAGGGTTAAAAGCGCTAACCAATAGCAAAACTACACAAGCAAAAGAATAGTAAAGAGCTTAATAGAAAGAACCACAAGTCCCCGATGATTCAGAGTTCACAAGAGCCTCGAGAAGGGCTCCGAGCAGTGCTTTCACTAGAGGAGGTCTTTTAATGGTCTTGGCTTTCAGCTGGCCCAGAATTTAACAATTTTAGAAAATATTTGAGTGTAACAGAGTGAGTGAGTGAGTGAAAGAGGAGAATAGTAAGAATAATAGCATTGATTAGGTCCGTCTTAAGGGGAAACTGGGGAGGGGTTTATATACTGACAGCTTAGGATGAACAAACATGGAAAATAATCAAATAAACGTAAATAAGGAAGGAAAAGATCACATGCAATCAGTAATAAAACCAATAAAAGAAAAAATTGGAATCCAAACCCTAGTTGGAGTCGAATTTAGGGCAAACCATTCATAATCATCAATCACGACAAAACCACTGGGGATACACCATATATGAGAGAAAGTTTCTCTTCATAGGTATATATAACCATGATCACACCCAGAACCATAGAATCAAAGCCAGATATGTGAGAATCGAAATTGCCATAAGTACAATGGTAACTAAAGTTACCATAAATGAGTGATAGTAGTGGAAAAGGTAAGTAGGATCCGCGTATGAACGCGTACAAGGAAGGAATAAGAGAGAATCTCCATGGTTGGCTAGGGTTAGTATGAGAGTGGAGAGATGAGAGAACACAGAGACGGCTGGCCAGGGGAATGGGTCTCAACTATGTCTAATAAAAGACTAAGCGGGCGTTGCAAATATAATCCGGGGTATTATGCCCAGAGTTGATCCCACAGGGAATTTACGTATCAAGCAAGTTGTTAGAATACTCAACTGTCACTTGATGTTATTTAAATTACTAAAACTAAAGATTAACTACGCTAAGGTGTAAACAATTGTAATAAAGATTTAAGGTTATGGTTTCCCTCGTGAGGTGAATTTACTTCTCGGATAATTCATATAGCTTGATTAGTTGTTTCTACCAATCAAAACACTCTATCTACCATAAATCTCTCTCAAGTAATTATGATAATTTACTAGACGCACTCTCTCAAGTTACGCTAGCTAGATTGCATTACAGTTCACTTTAGATTGCACCCGAGGTATCGTTATCTCTAATCCAACCTCTAAACCCTCGGTTATGACTTTCATCTATACTCCGGGAGTGATGTTGTTCAAACAACTACCTAAATATGCACTCTCTCTCAAGTAGATACATAATAAATAGGCACAGCTAATTGATGGCCATTCAATTAACTACAACAAGAACGTAGTTGAACAAATAGAGATTAATCAACCAATCAGAACTATATTAATAACACAATAAGTTCATCCTCCAACGGGTTCTACCAAAACCCTAGATTAAAGAAGTTAGCTAAACAAATTCATAAGAATCAAATCTAAAATAACTTGCATAATTATACTACAAAGTAATGAAGAAAATTTGTACAATTTGATGTCTTGATGTTCGAATCCTTTCTCTCCTCTTCGAATATCCTCTAAGTTATGTTTTTGGGGTCTATTTATAAGTTTAGGACAAACCCTAAACGTGTAGGAGACTTCTATTTCAACCGGGAAACACTTAAACTCGTCAAAACTCGAAATTGACCCGAAAAGAGTTTGTATTCTCAAATGATATCAGAGGGATTTGCGTTTATTATGGAACCAGGAGACCAAGCGTTTTGGCTCTAAGGCCTGGATAAGGCCAGGCCAGGCCTGGCTTTAGGAGACAAACGCCCCCCTAACGCCAGGGCCAGCCTGGCTTTAGGAGGCAAACGCCTGGATAAGGCCAGGGTGTTCCCTCTTCGCCTCTCAAGCGTATTTTCGACATATTTGCATCTATTTAGCTAGGTTTCCATCTCCAATTCACCTACACATGAAATAAACTCCATTAAGCACATAAAAAGTGTATTTTTATCATTAATGCGCATAAACTGTAAGGCATATAACATATTAAACTATGAATTCTAGTCTCGCATCAGAGATTAAGGGGTTGTTTGGTTTGGGCTGGAAATTTGGGCCAGGGATTTTGGGGTATTTGTGCTACTAATGTGGTCTGAAAATAACTCACAATTGGGCCATAAATTAAAATACACAAAATTGTTGATAAAATAATTTATAAAAAAAATAATTAATAGGTAATAAACTATTAATTGTACAATGAAGTGATTGGAAAATAATAACTTAACATTACAAAAGAAAATAAAAAGTTATTTGGCATAAATAATTAAAAAATATAATTATGTACGGCACATAGAATATTATTGTAAAATTGTGTAAATAGCCTAAAATTACTAATATAATTATGTAAAATGAGGTAAAAACATTTTAAAACCTATATGTGGATACAAATAATAAACTTGGATAGTTAAATCATCACAGAATAACTTAAGGAATAATTAATAAATATTCAAGTAATTTAAATGTAAGAAAATTAATTTTAAAAGCTCTAAAATTATGAAAAATTATAAAAAGTGCTTGTGTAAATCTTGTAAATTAAATAATAATGTAAAATAATATTTTGAAAGTATATATGTTATTTAAAAAATATATGAGGGAAAAATTGAGTATCAACAAAGAATACATGTGATATTTTTCCTTCAAATCTTGGCAGAGAAGCATATCAACCATCTCATCTCTCAATCATTTTGGCGTGGAGAAAACCTCTTCTTCTTTTTTTAGCTAGAGGAAACTAGTGGAGTTCTCATCCTTGTGTGTGGCTTGCAGAAACAAGCACATAGAGCATTGTCTTCTTGTAGTTCGGTGAAGATGTAAATGACGAGTTCTACTTTTCAGCTTTTGGCGAAGAAGTAGATGAATCATCCTATCTTGCGGGTTGGCTAAAGAAGTACACAAAGCATCCCTAGCTTGTAGCTTGACGAACACTTGAAGACTCCGTACGCAACCTTGGTGAACAAGACGTAGATCATCTCTTTTCCAAGCTTTAGCGTGAGACAACCCCTTATTGCAACTTGACCTGGGAGTTTAAGGAGCATCTTTTCGTTCAAAATTTGGTTTGGAATAATCCCTACTTGTAAATTGGCAAAGAAATTGACATATCTCAACCTTCAAACTTAGTTGATGTTGATGCTTTGCGTGTTTTGGCCAACAATTCATATCCTGAACTAGAAGCATCTAAATTTCAACCCGCTTGTTTGCACAGAATCATAACTCAAATCTTTAGAACACATAAAACTTTTAGAGCGAAATTCTTTTGGGATTGGCCGAAATTGTTTTTTTTTTCTGAATCTGATTGAGAAGTTTGGTGTGTTGGCCTTACTGCTTCACGCGCTCTCGCTAAAAAATTCATAACTCACTGTAGGAGGATCAAAGATGCAAGATGCTTGATTCTCCTAATAAGACATAAAGGTTCGCAACATATCCAAGAATCGGAGCAAAAGTCATTTTGTACCATCTCTGATAAAGTTTTGAATTTTCATTTCAGATGCTGTCACGTTCAACTTTTTAGATTGAGCGCCTTCGACCAAAAAATTCATATCTTAGTATAGGAATATCAAAATCATGATCCATCCACGACACTTACAACTAGACTTCCAGAGCTATGACATATATAAAATAACAATCAGACTAACCCTATATATCCCCAGATATTTCCTTGAAGTTAGACAATGAAATCTGTCATGCTAGCTCCTCTTAAGTTTTGCGTGTTTTCATGAACTGCTTTTTTTTCTCAATGCGTATAGAACCCTGAAACCCATCAGAAAAGATGCACTTGTACTGACCATGATACTTCATACCCGTACCTTGAGATCATTGGCTACAAGAAAGATTCGTGCACCAAAGTTCCTACCTTGAAAGTTCATCCTCTGGTGAGAGGCGCCTCCCTGATTGCTAGAAATCGCTTGTCACCTCCCTTGATCTTGAAGAATTGTCTATAAAGGAGACAAAGAATGTGTTAGACAACTTCTCAGGCAAATCCACCAGCATAAGAAGCTCCAATTTTCCAGAATTTGAGCAATGAAGATTGCTGCCCAGGACCTAACTTAGCCACAAGTTGAAGCTTTGTGTGTAAGCGCCGATATTTCGCATGTCAAACTAGAATAGTTGTGCTGCTGGCGATACTTGCATATGCTGCATTGATGTGTTGTTTCGTTAGCGTCAATGTAGTCCATCATGCCGAATTGAAATGTCGCATCATTAATTTTCATCGATACTCCTAAATTGAAACTTCATGCAGTTTGCATCGTATGCTCCATCTTCTTTTTTTCTTGTGGGTTTATGACTGGGTACTGAGTCCAAAACGGCTTCGATGTCCACATGATTTGCGTGGAATTACTTGGTGCCTTCCTTTAAGGTTTGTGACTTCGGCGAGATACTACTTGGTCGTATATCCACCTCTCCTGAAGAAGCACGTGACTCGTCTCCTTTTTTCGGCTTGAGAAAGAAGTACATGTGTGTCTTCTTCTTGCGGTTTGGTGATAAAGAGGCTTGGAGCAACCATATTCCATCCTTGCGGCATTAAAGGGGAGTAACTTCTTCTACAACTTGGTGCAGAATAAATGGAGTTTCCTAACCTTAAGGCTTTGGCTTGGGACTACATCTTCTTTTAATTTAGCGAAGGAGTCCATGAAGCATCCCATTCTTCAAGCTTTGGCAGAGAAGTACATGCCTCATTACGGCTTGGAGACACACACTTAAAGTAACACTTTTGTTTTTCAACTTGGTGAGCAAGAATGTGGAATTCCCCATCCTTCAAGCATCGAAGTAAACATTTTTTTCATGCAATTTGGAAAAGAAAAGTGCATAGAATGCCCTTCTCACGACTTGATGAAAGGATACATATAGTGCTCTTTTTGAGCTTTAGAGGAGAACATCATCAGCTTCTCTTTGCCATCATGATAAAGAGACCTTTTTTTAATATAACTGAACTCTGAATAAAATTCTAAGTTTCCTACGTACCCCGATGAATAGGATCAAGTCATTAGGTAGTTCAAGAAAAAAAATATTTTTAGGCAGTTTATACTCGTGCAATAAGGAGTAATGTGCAGTTTAAACTCATGCATCAAGGAGATTTGCAAGAAGATTTTTCTTGAATTTGAGAAGCTTTACAACTTGCAGACTTGCTCAAATTGAAGAGCTTTTCAACCTAAAAATTTAGCTCGAATTTGAAGATTTTTGCAACTTGAAGGTTTTGCTCGAACTTGAGGAGCTTCGTGATGTGCAATTTAGGCTAGTGTGTCAATGAATGTCGTAACTTGCAGTTTAGGCTCGTGCATTGAGGACCATCATAAATTGAAGTTTAGGCTCGTGCGTTCAGGAGCATCATAAATTGCAGTTTAAGCTCGTGTGTTAAGGTGTGTTACAACTTTAAGGATAATACTTTTTCAAAAACTTGCCATTGATAGGGCTGATTCTCATGCCATATGCATCACCCATCTTGTAGGCTCAACTTGAATAAGATTCTTGCATGATATATGGCCCATCCCATTTTGAAGTAAACTTCCCTACAGGTTTATGGGAAGTAATAATGGGTTTTCGTATGGCAAGGACTTGATCTCCTGCTTGAAAGGATCCTGGGCGAACTCTTTTATTGAAGGCGCGAGACAATCGAGCCTGATAACATTCAAGACTCTGTTAAGCTTCCAATCTCTTCTCATCAAGAGCCTCCAACTCTTCTAATCGAAGTCGAGCATTTTCTTCATCAGTGATCCCTTCTTGAATAGCTAATCGTAGTGAAGGTATTTTAGCTCAAGTGTCAAAATGACTTCAACACCATAAACGAGTGAATAAGGGGTCGATTGTGTTGGCGTGCGGTGATTTGTCCTATATTCTCATGGAGATTCTTCTATACGGTCATGCCAATATCGTTCGTGATATATAGTAAAGGTTCATGTGCCAAGAAGCATTATAACTTGCACTTTAGGCTCGTGCGTTGAGGAGCATTAGGACTTGCAGTTTAGGCTCGTGCGTTGAGGAGCATTGCAACTTCAAGGTTTGGCTCAAATTTGAAAATCTTTTCAACTTGAAGTCTTTGCTCGAATTTGAAGAGCTTTACCATTTGAAGACTTTGCTCGAATTTGAAGAACTTTAATTGCTCGAATTTGAAGAGCTTTGCAACTTGAACACTTTGTTCGAATTTGAAGAGCTTTATAATTTGAAGACTTTGCTCGAATTTGAAGAGCTTTATGTTTTTAAGATTTAGTTCAAATTTGGGGAGATTCATGGCATACACTATAGGCTCATGTGCCAAGAAGTATTATAACTTGCAGTTTAGGCTCGTGCATTGAGGAACATTATAACTTGCAGTTTAGGCACGTGTGTTGAGGAGCATCATAACTTGCAGTTTAGGATCGTGCGTTGAGGAGAATTATAACTCGCAGTTTAGGCTCATGCGTTAAGGAGCATAGTGACATGTATAGACTCTTCGATTTTATTTTCGAATGAAAACTTTCCCCTATCATCGCCTTTTTATTCTTCTTCTTCGTCGTAAGGCTCAAAGACAGGTAGCCCTTGGTCGGCACTTATGGCCATATTTACTTCCATATAATGAGCACGAGTTGCTAGTTCTTCAAATGTTTTGGGCTTTAGCCTTGTAATATATAGAGAAGACCCCAATGTATGCCTTGAATGCACATTCTGATGCCAGAAGTTTCGCTAAAGCGATCTTTTTAGTTGAGGCTTAAGCTCCTCCAACGGTTGATGAAGTCAATAACTAGCTCATCCTTTCATTGAGCATTTGTAAGTTCGATCATGCTTACTATGCATCTTGTGCTATAGAAACAATTGAGAAACTCCTACTCTAACTGCTCCCAACTATCGATGGATCCAGGTTCGAGATTTGTGTACCAATAGAATGCATTATCTTTTAGATATTGAACAAAATGTTTGACAAGATAATCACCGTACGTTCCAACATTGTTGCAAGTTTCAACAAAGTGCACTACATGTTGTTTCAGACTTCCCTTGTCGTCGAATTGTTGCAAATTAGGAGGTTCAAGTTACCAATTCTTTGCGTATACCGCTTGCATATGTGAGAGATAATTGTAACGATGACTCATGCTTATATTTGATAGCCTTCATGATGAAGTCCTTCAATTTCTCAACGGGAATTAGACCTTCAGCGGAGACTTGGATCTCCTTGGTTGTCGTTGCTTGCTTTTCAGTGGAGTCCCATTTCTCTTGTAACATTTGAAGATCTAAAGGTGTTTTTTCTGGATTCTCCTTCTACTATGCTATCCAACTTATTTGTTAACTTGGAAAGTTTAGCATCTTGATCTTGCACGTGCTTTGACAAGCCTTCAACTGCTTTCGTAAGATTTGCGAGTTGTTCTTCTACGGTATAAACTTCAATAACCATTGCTTGCATGATGTCCGTCGAGGATGATGGGGAGTATCATGGATTGTCACATAGAATTGATCCTTGATTGGATCATGTTATGCGATGTAAGTGGGGAATATCCGTCACTTGAAGCATCATCATCTTCCTTCACAGCAGAGTTCTGGGATTCGGAGAGGTCAAACAGAGCAAGAGTTTTCTTAATCTTTTCCTCCTTCGGGTGTGTTTGTGGAAGATCTTTCTCCTTTTAAGGATAAATATCCGAAAACAAGGGTTGATGCGGACAGCACATGTGGTGCTTGTTGTCCTAATGAGCTTTCTTTGCTCCTCATGACTGGTCCAAAGCTTCCAAAGGTTACATCGAGGATGCTTTTAACATCAGCATAGAACCTGGAATTAGCAGCCTTGGTGGAAGTTGATCTAGAGTTGGTTTTTTTTTAACCCATTTCAACTTTCTTGAACTTTGGTGATTGAAAAGTTGAGATGAGAGGTAGAGATTGTCTCATTGGGCGTGCCAGAATTTGTAGACAATAAATTTGCGTCGAGAAAATAAAATCAAGACCGAAAAAATTTCAACAATCATAGTATTTTATTTCAAGTAATAAGAGTGTGCAATCTCTATGAATCCTACGATTCTTTTTTACAATAGAAAATAAATTCAAGGGCTTTGAGCTTGATCTTGAATCTATATTTGTTGTCATGGACGATGATCTTGAATCCAACTAGCACGAACTTTGATTTGAAATCGTAGTCCTTGAACCTTGATTTGTTCTTAGTTCTTGAACTTGATCTTGAACTTTATTTGTTCTTTGTTCTTGAGCTTAAACTTGATTTATTAAACTTGAACTTGATTGCTTGAAGCTTGAAACTTGTGGAGGAATTACAGTGTTTGTTCCACGAGCTCTTTCTTGCTTCTTATTATAACTTCTGGTCCTTTTTCTGGGTTATAAAGACCCCTATTTATAGTTATTTGAGGGAAGAGTTGTGATGAGAACAAAGTCTTTCCGATCAATCAGATTGAAGAGTGACATGGCCCCATTTGATTGATCAGAACATGTCACTTGCACACGTGGCGTGATTTTGATTGGACTTTTAATTTGACTTGGCATGCCGTGTCATTTTGACATGTGGAACGGTCCTATTGGATCTTCTATTTGAATTGGCATGCCATGTCATTTGACACATGGCGCCTAACTGGACCTTTAGGAAGATATCATATTGTGTCTAATAAAGTGGGTTGATCATTTATAGACCAACTAAATGGACTAGCCCAATGGATTAAGATTTGTTTATTTAATCCATATATATTGGACTTATAATTAATTCAATTATATTAGCACAATAAATTTATTTGAACTAATATATCATGAATTTAAAATATAGTCCCAATTATTTTACGGATTTAATTCCAATAAAATTTGAATGTCTACAGACCCCTTCTACAAATGTGGTAAGTACAACTTCCGCTTTCGTAACAATGCTTGAATTATCAAACCCAGACAAGGACCGTGCTTTTGGTATGACCTTATCATTAGCTTGAATTTCATTTACCACCCTCAGTAAAATGATTTCACTGAGCTACCTAGATCAATCAAAACTCATTTTACATTAGTATCATGTACACGTAGTGATATTACTAGTGCATCATTGTGAGGAATCATCAAGTCGTCTGTTTCTTCATCGTTGAATTGTATACTATCACCGTAGAAGACATGGTGAACTCGCTTTCTGTGAGTGATTGTGATTTTTGATGTCTTTTTCACGGCTGTATATGTTACTCTATTGACCTCATGTCCTCAAGTTATAATGTTGACTATTCTTTTTGGCGATGGAGGTTTTGGGGGCTCCTATCTGTTATTCATGTGCGATTGTCTCCTTTTCTCACTGAACAGATCAATAAGATAGTCCTGCTTCAATAAATGTTTATCCTCTCCTTGAAAAATCCTACAATCTGATGTTCTATGGCCATGATCATTATGAAACTCGCACAAGAAATCTGGATTTCTTTTGCTTGGATATGATCTCATTTCTTTTGGCCATCGTACATTATCCCCCAAACCTCTTAAAACAACCACTAATTCAGAGGTGCTGATGTTAAATCTATAATCCCCTATCTTTCTTGTGTATTTGAATCATTACTTCGGGCATCCCACTCCTTTTGAACCTATATGAAGAACTCGCATCTTTTTGCCTTGATCTTGAATCAAATCGTGCATTCTCCTGTTTAGATCGCAAGTCTCGCCCTGTAGGTTCCATGTATGGCTCGTACCTATTTTTATCAGACCTCCTTTCTGATTCTTAACGTCTCGATCCTGGTATTTCATTGCCCTTAGTTGTGCAACTGTATATTCTTTTATCCGCAGCTTCGTACTGTACCTATTGTACACATCGTTCCAAGTTGTTGCAGGAAATTCTCGCAAACTTTCTTTCAACCTCCTCGTGGCTTCTGAACGTTTCGCGTTCAAGTTGCTCGCGAATACCATAGCCGCCTAGTTATCAGGTACTCGAGGCAAAATCATCCTCTCTCGCTGGAATCTATCTATGAATTCCCTGAGAAATTATGAACTCCCTTGTTTAACCTTAAAGATGTCTTCCATCCTTTTTTCAAATTTTTGAGCTCCCGAATGTGCTTTTATAAATGAATTTGCAAGCTCAGTAAAAGAATCAATAGAATTTTCAGGTAAAAGAGAATACCACATTGATGTGTGGCTAGAATTCGTGATTTTAAGCATTATATCCCTCGCATTTTATGAGCTTTA